>PVKA01017422.1:7763-45923 GCA_004027165.1 Ctenomys sociabilis | reverse complement strand
TCAGAGGACGAAATTAAAGAAGCGAACAAATACATGAAAAAATGCTCCACATCGCTAGCCATTCGTGAAATGCAAATAAAAACAACACTGAGATATCATCTCACTCCAGAAAGAATGGCTATCATAAGGAAATCAACCAACAACAAATGTTGGAGAGGTTGTGGGGAAAAGGGAACACTTCTCCACTGCTGGTGGGAATATAGACTAGTACAACCATTGTGGAGGTCAGTATGGAGACTCCTCAAAATAATAGGACTAGAAATCCCATTCAAGCAAGCTATCCCCCTACTGGGAATTTTCCCAAAGGATTTGGATACATTGTATCATAGAGATATATGAGTACCTATGTTTATAGCAGCACAATGTGTGATAGCAAAATCTTGGATTAAGCAGTTTTATTTTGGCAGATTCATGCATGCACTTACCGTAGTTTCATTCTCCTATCTCTTATTGTCTCTTTGCCTTACCTTCCCCCTATATTGTCCCTTTTTGTTCCGAATTCCCACGTGTGAAATGTGTTTTGCTCATTTGCATAACCCCTGCTGGCTCCTCTTCCAGCTTCCTCCACTTAACCCTCATTCTCTCTGTCTTGTCTAATAGCTGTACCTCTTGTCTTTTTGTAATCAGGGCAAACAAGTACTGCTTCGTTTTCTAAACCTAACTAATTTTGCTCCCAATGGTGTTCTCTGAATCCCTCTACTTTCTTGAAAAAGATAGAATTTCGTTTTCCATTATGGCTGAATAATACCACACTGTGCATATATATATATATATATATATATATATATATATATATATATATATATATATATATATACTACATTTGAGGATGCAACCTAGTTAGACGTCTTGATAGTTGAGATTATACTACAATAAACATAGTGTGAGGGTATTGATATAGTCCACTGACCTTAATTGATTTCAACTTCTATCAAAGTGTGTTATAACTGCATCAAACTGCAGCTGGATTTTTAATTTTTGCTGGTCCTCCATACATATTTCCACAGTGGATTTGTTAATGTATTTTCCCACAAGAAATATGGATGCCTTTAATCCTAGGTAGTATTTGTTGGAGACTTTTAAATTACAAATCATAATGTAAGTAATAATAAAAGCATTAGAAGAAGCACATATGAAATTTAATAATGTTATGGCTGAAGAAGTGTACACTTTTTAGGCACACTTCTGCATATAATAATACAAGCAAAAGTGAGTGAATGATAATGGACCACCCATAGATTAAAATAGACACCAATTAACCAGAAAAGGTCTTTGAGACTAGGATTATGGAAGCAGATTAGTCATATTAGTAATGCAATAAATTTAAATCATTGTATAAATTAACAGGTAATTCTTTATATTTTCCTGGTATGATAGAAAAAATACACTAAATAGCTTAATTGTAAAAAAAAAATAAATGATGCATTGTCATTAATTCCCTTCAAAATGCTGTCACTTGCTTTACATACAATTATTCCACCATCACTGCTCTTTCTAGCAGCCCTGGAAGTCCTCTTTCATGAATGCCTGTAGTTGTGTGCTCAGAGCTCTCTTAGTGTGCTGACCTGGTATTTTGACTCAGAGGAAGAGCTGGCAGCCAGCACCTGTGACTGAAGTGCTCCAGGGCACACCGCAGTGTGTCTCACAGCCTGCTTGGCCAGGATTCCTTGGCAGCAGGGGTCACTGTACTTTTTAATCACAACTCACAAAGGCACTCATGAGAGGAGACTTCAGAAATTGCTTCCAAAAGTGGTAAGAATGAGGAGACAAGTGTGTTCAAAGCAAAGGGAGTTTTTCTGAGCAATCTATCTTTTATTGCAGTAAGATTTTTAATACAAACTTTCACCATATGTAATTAAAAATGTGTGTGTACATTTGTAAGTTTTGGGAGACATCAAAAGCATGAGAAAAGGAGCATATATGAGTTGGAGGAAGAGGACTGTTATTTTTAACATGTATTCCATATGAGAAATAATTTAGAATTATAATCATAAAAAATGTAGTAACGGTTATAGGTTTATTATTTGCAATAGATATGATTATCTTACTTACCTATAAAATCCAAGAAAAAGAGTAAAATAACAGAAACCATAATAGTATTCAATAAATTACAGAGGTACAAGATTTAACACACATCAATCAATAGCACTAATTTTGAAATAGATATTTTACAATTGTTTTAAGGAAAAAAATAATATCATGAAAAATAGCAATAAAAATATAAAATTCCTAGGACTGAATTTCACAAGAAACATGAAAGAATCATATGAAGAGCGTATTAGAACACTAATGAAAACACTAAATACATTTTTAATAAATGAAAAAGTGACCACGGTTTTAAGAGAATCAATATGTGAAAGTCAATATTTTTTAAGTTAATAAGGATTGAATTTTTCAAAAATGCAATAGTTGATCTGAACATCTACATTCGAAAACTAAAAAAGCATGGAGAGCCAGAAAACAATTTCACAGATCTAAAAAAATTAACAAAACTGGGTGTGGTGGGCACAGCTGGATTCCAGCCCTCTTGGTAGCTAAGTCAGGAGATTTGCATGTTTGAACCTAGCTTGGAAAACTTAGCAACTTAGAAATGTAATAGTGGTAATAATACTTATAGTAATAACAATAATGCACTGGTATGTAGCTCAGTGAAAAACTTCAGCTTCAATATCTGGTACCACAAAATAAGCAAACATAGAAAAATCATTTAGAAATTATTAGCACATACATGTAAAGTTAGGTAAACATTTCTCTGGTACTTTCTTAGGTGTCTAAATCAAGGTTCTATGAGAAGAAAGCTCCGAGTTTGAGAATTGTAACAGCAGAGTACAGTCCCAAGAAGCAAGGAGCAGGATCAAGAAGAGGGAACCAAGAAGGGAGTTCATGCCAGGTGCTGAGAGTCCCACAGCGCTCCCTTCTCAGGTGTCCCACCTAAAGACGGGAGGGTAGGGCATCACCCAGTCATTGGATCTAACATTGACAGAAACAGTTTCCTGCACAAACACAATTGTATTTTACACTCCAGAGAGGTTGTTGGAGGTGGTGTGACATTTTTCTTCTACTTTGGTTTATAGTCTTTGTGTCCCAGGACAGTGGTTATATTTTAGCCCTAAACTGATAGGTCACAATGAGTGTTTCTCATGAGATAATTTCTTTATTCTAGCATCCCACTTAAAGTGTAAGTGTCTGACTTATGTCCAGATGTCCTTCTTAGAGGAAATCTGCTTATGCTGACATACATCCTTGGAGCCTGACTTATGTCCAGTTCATTTCTACCAAGATAGCCAGTCTCCAGGAGAACACCTGGAGAAGAAGTTAGATTGGAGTGTGTAGGATCAGTTATTAAAACACATTAGGGAGCGTATGTATTTTCTTACAGAGAGAAGAAGACAGCATATCATGAAGGACCATGGAAAGAACCTCAGACTCAGCATTGACCAGTGGGTGGTGAGTAGAGAGTAAGACAGCATGTGTCCTATGAGGTGAGTCTTTTATCTGGGAGGGTTTTCCAGAGGGACTTTAATTTACAGATTTTGAGTACACTTTTGTGAATTCTTGGAATCAAAGAGAGGTGGTCATGACCTCTAGTCTATCAGGAAATAATTTCAGACCCTCAGATTTATCTCACTATCTCATGGAATGGGTACTCACTAAGAGTTTGGCTGCGTGTTGTAGGTATCCACCAATTACAGTGAAGAACTGGAAAAAGAGATCCAGTTACTACACCAGATGTGGTTAAACCCTTCTTGTAGGAGGGAAAGTTAAACCAGCAGAATTCATGTTATTGGCCAGCATCTCATGTAATGCACTACTGCTCAAAAAGGGAGCTATATGCATTGGTAATTTGTACTTGCTTAAAATAAAATATTCTGGAAATAACTATTTCTGAAAAATAATCTATAAACATGTTGCCAATCCACTTACAGCATCTTAATATGTATTTCCTGAAAACAAAGACATTATCTTACATACATTTGTTACAATACTAAATCAGGATAATGACATATGATAAAATTGTGGCATGTATTTTCTATTTTTCTACCTTACATTTCTGTTTCTCCTTTCCTTGTACCTTTATACTCCAATGCATAATCTAATAAAAATGTTTTCTGTTAAGGTATCCTGCACTTTGAGAACTTTTACTATTTAAAGTTATGTCTTCATTTTCTTGTTGTTTTATCTTTTGGAACAATTGTGCAAGGAGCCATACATTATTATAAATACAATTATAACAGTCACAACCTTTTTGCTTAGACCAAGTGGTGCTACAACCTCTTGGTTTCATTGTTGGTTCTCTACTAGCTTTTTCCTCAGTGAGCTGCTGTTCCTTGTCTAACTTCAGGGCTCTTCATGAGATTTTTCTCACCTCTGTCCATACCTGTCATGCAGTGAACTGCTATCAAGATGGCCTCTACTTGATTATAACAATGTTCAGCATCCCCTATGAATTCCAAGCTAACAAATCTATCTGTCTGATCTCCATCTTCCTTCTGACATTTAGTATGCATCTCATATTTAATATTTAACATAGACTCTTGCTTCTTCCTTGCATCCTCAAACCTTCTTTTGTTTCTGGCTTTCATCGTAAAGTATTGCTGCCTTTGCTCCACCTGCCCAGGTTAACAACAGCAGCAATAAAACTCTGAGATTCTCTGTTTTATCTTCAACTAATCTTTCAGAAAACACTACATGTATCAATCATGAAGCAGAATTTTAGTGTAATCAATTTACTTCATTCATCATAATGTCATTTCCTTGTACCACAGTAACACTGCCTGACTTAGACTCTGCTTTCACTGTTGGTCTCTTTGTTCTGCCACAGTACCTTCTTTACAAACCATGATGTGAGAACTTTTAAGAACAAAATGCACTATGTGTTTTTTTCAGCTCTCTAATGGGATTAGTTTACATTATAAAATTGGAAGTCTTTAACGTATTTGAAACAACCAACATCATTAAGTCTCTGACAAATTTTTAACTTGTTTTCTATGCATCCTTAATCAGTTTATGTCCTACCCATCAAGCTGAGCCTTTCTGTGATAGCTTGACCATTGTTAATGGTATTTTGATACCATATTTTTTGCTCCTGTTGTTGCTTCTCCCTAGAATACACTCTATAGAGTCATTTAGCTCCAACACACACCACTGAGGCTTTACCAACTAAATCTTGGAACACCACCCTACCCCTCCTTTCTGTGCCATTTCTAACCATCTGTATTCTCAGTTGGTACCTTTCATCTCTTACTCTCCCTATCCTTGTCTCTGTGTCCTTAATTTTTTTTCCTTTTTATAACATATGCCAATGACATTATAATATAAAATCATTTATGTGCCCTTCTAATAATAGCAACTCCAATAGATAAAAGCTTATCTATTCTCTTAATTACTATTACCTTAAGGCTGAGAACATCATTTATAATATAAATGGCACCACGATTTTTTTCAGATATACTTTATAGCATTTATTCCTGAACAGATCATTGTATGTACCTGTAACTCTTCCAGTATTGCACTTTCCCTTTTCTAAGCTGTTATTTCATTTAATCCTCATGGATTTATTAACTCATTTCATGTCTGTATAAGAGACCAGGAGGTTTTAATGACCCTGGGTTAGCTAGAGAATTAGTGAAATATTTATGCAGGTTTAGAAAATAAAATTTCACGAGTACAATTGCTAAGAAACTCCATATCTACTTCAATGGTTTAGCAAACATATAAGAAAACATATAATAATATGTCCTTGTATCATTATTTTTAATGGATACAAATGACATGTCAGTAAGGATGCATAGGTACTAGATAAGAATATCCAGTAAGAATAACTAAATCCACCTAGCTGTATATTTGTATTTATTTTGACGTTTACTTTTATGGCTACATATTTGTCGTGTATAATGCTTATACTCCTTGTAAGGAAATGGTACTTGTCCATGAAATAAATCTACATGATTTCCCATAAATATAGGTGTGTAGAAGATGAAATGGAGAGTGAAGGAAAATCAGTAGGTTACAGAAACTGAAAGTACTCTTTTATCAGTATTATTTTGGTGGGGTGTTTATGTGTGAGGTTTGTGTATATATTTAGTATAAAACATGACATAGTATAATTAGAATTAAACCAAAGACACTAAAAAAAAAATGATGAAACCAAAAATCTCATCTCTATTTCTCACAGCAGCAGTCATAGAGATTCATAAATGAACACACAACTTCCAGGTTATTTTACAAATCTGCTTATCTATTCTGTGGTCGGGTACCACTCCACTGTCGAGTCATTCAGAAGAAAGTGGATGCTTCTCGAGGACATAAAGTTAGGTGAAATAAAGCAAGAACACAAATTTAGTTTCTCTTATATAAAAAAAGCAGAATATAAAAAAGTAATAGAGCAAACTAAAGGTGAATAATAGGGAACAGAGTAAATCTTTGGGGGAAAATATGAGGATTAAGATAAAGGAAGGAGAAAAGGAAAAAACGTAGATGAAAAGAGATGTGTGATGGGTGTGTACCTACTTCTCATGATGAATGCCCTTTTGTGCCACCAACATGGGCCAAAAAAATAAGCGTGAAGTTTCCTGTCAGCTTTCTTGAGGAAATAAAATTTACTCACTAAAACTTAAACAATGATTTGTTTTTAATCGTCATGGTTCATATAATTGCTGTTTAAAATTATCTTGGTTCTGTTATATTTACATTTTGTGGAGAATTCTATTCTTAGAATATTCAACTGGAATATAATGTCCCATGTGGTGATATATTTCATTGTTTTGACATAAAGATGATATAGGTCTCATGAAAAGATTTAGATAAGAAGTCTTCTATTTCTGGGCAGGGGAGGAAGCTCAGTAGCATAAGTGTCTGCCAGGCAAGTGCAGGGTCATGAGCTCATTTCCCATTTCTGCAAATAAATAAATAAACAAACAAACTTAGAACTCTTTTATTTCTATTCATGCTTCTTAAATGTATTGTAGAATTCGCAGTGAATAAATATGGCCTTCAAAATTTCATTGAAGAAATTTTAAAATTAGAAGTACCCTAATTTTATTCATGAGAACATCAATATTTGGCTGAATTTGTATGTCATAATTACCCAATTTTCATAAGATTAATATTTGAGTTGTTTTAATTTTGTTTTTATCATGAATAATGCTACAATAATTGTCTATATTTACATTTTTGTGACACACTACTTTCTTTTGAACGCAATTTGACAATTTAGAATGCTGTTAAGTTTAGCTTTAGAGATTTCCAATGTGAACTTAAGTTTAAAAAGTTAATTACTATATAATATCACCCAGAGTCTTGTCTTTCATATATCACTCATTCGGATGTATGTACAGTCATGATTTGTTTGTGGCTTAATGTCTTTCTGTTTGTATTAATGATGTTATACAGTTTAATATTTAATCTGTCTTTCTGTTTGTATTAATGATGTTATGCAGTTTAATATTTTTCTTAATCATTTGGATGTTTTATATTGTAAGGTAGTTTTTTCAAAACTTTCCTTTGCATTTTATTTCTACTTACTTTAATTCATGTCTATTTTTTCTGTCCTATGTATAGATAAATTTTCATTCATTTATAGAAAGAGTAAAAATCTTATCCAAGTGGTGGTTTTTCTATTTTACTTTATGAGAGATTTTCTTTGATTAAAATAAATATTACTTCAATTAAATCAATTTTTTATAGATAATTTTTGTTTCCAATTTTTGATATCATGTGCTCCAAGTTTTTGAAGATATTCACTTTTTCATTAAGAAATTTTAGCTCTAAAAAGTTTAGTTTTGATATTGAGAGTATTGAAGCTCACATTGTCTAGAGTGGTGACATCCATAGCAGGAACAGTGCCCTGAAGAGAGATTCCTCCTCTGGTGACTTAGAGCCATGTCTCATAATACTGGGCGCTACATTATGAGTCTCTTTTCAAACAGTATTTTGCACATTTTGGTTTTCTTTCAATTCGTAATATAAAATAAAATGAATTTTTCAGTGTTGTAATCAGTTTAAGTGGCATGCTTTAAGTATGCATAATGATGGTATTCATCATAGATAATTTGTTCCTGTGTGTAATATATCTTGATTCCACTTCATCACCACTCCGTTCTCTTCCCCTCAACCACTCTTCATTTACAAAGCTTTGTTTCTAGATTTCCTCTTTATTCTCTTCCTTCCTTCCTTCCCTCCTTCCTTCCTTCCTTCCTTCCTTCCTTCCTTCCTTCCTTCCTTCCTTCCTTCCTTCCTTCCTTCCTTCCTTCCTTCCTGTCTGTGTCTTTCTGTCTTTCTTTCTCTCTTTCTGTCTTTTGTGGTGCTGAGGATCAAACTCGGGACCTTCCAATTACCAGGCAGGAGTTTAAGCCATTGAGTTATATCCCTGGCCTCTATTCTATCTCTATTCTGTATTTTTTTTTAAGGCATGACTATTTAATTCAGATTACAAAACTTGAGATTCACACCTAAAATTTAATCTTCTTATAACATTAAGCTGAAAAATAAAGTTTCTTTTTAGGACATCAGTGCAACCAAGTTGGAATTATCTAAAGAAACTTCTGTTAAAGTATTAGAACTAGACTATACTGAGAATAAACTTAAACATTACTTGTTTTAGGACTAATGATAAATGATGAGGCAGCATAGCTTCAGCACATTTCCTGTCCTGCATTCTTGCCATTCTTCTCCTTTCCATTCCTTCCCTTTCCCCTACCCCAACTCTTGTCTCACACACACACTTCTTTCAACCACACATTGCTTTACTTAATGTACTTATGTCACAAGCTTTAATTAAAGTAACATAAGCAGTAATTAAAGTAACAGTATGTAACCTCTCTTATTATATCTTTGAGTAGTATTTATTTACGTACTTAATTACTTACTTATTGGAACCTGGAATTGAAATCAGGGCCTTGCACTTTGAAGGCAGGTCCTTCTCCACTGACCTATATCCACAGCCCTGTGTAATATTTCTTGCACATTACTGAGCTCATATTTTTATCAAAATAAGGTGAAGAGAGGAAAGACAAAGGACTTAAAAGAGGTATTTTTCTGGGAGTTTAGATGTTATTGCTTTTAGTGTCTACTTCCATTTGAGTAGAATTGAATTGCTATCCTGGAATATTAAGTATTCTTGTGTAGCATAAGGGAATATAGTTACACTTGGTTGGGGATCAGGTAATAAGTTCCTCTATTATTTTTCAGTTTGCAGGTATGAGGATTAGAAATTAGCAGGTTTATTTGGATTCATATTTCATCATTGTAGATGGTATTTTTCAACATTATTTGAGCTTTTTATCACTTTGTTAATTGGTTTTGTGTGTGTGTGTGATTTTTCACTGTATTAGAGATACAATAAGTTATTACTAATCTAATTTTTTTCTTTTACAGAGGACTTAAATGCCTATAATTTTTCATACTGTTTTTCTCATTTTTTATATGATATGCTAACCAAAATTATCTGAAAGCCTTCATTTATTGTACTCTACTTCTCAAAAATATAGATTCACTTGGTCTAGCACTCTTAAGATTATAATGCACACAATCTTCAATGCTTGAGGAAAATGAAAAAGGTTCCTACTTAGCATGCTCCACTCTGTGTATAAGAAGCAGTTGTTGCAGAGTCTGATTTCTGTTACAATCAAGGGAGCGACCTAATGTCTAATGCACAGCTACACTTTGCTAAAATCTGCACCCCTCAGACAATGTCTCTAATAACACACGCTATAACTGCTGCAGTTCTTTAAAGGGAATATTGCCAGGAAAGAATTACTCATGCTTTATAAATGGCTTCCTATAAGTAATAATCTAAAGGCATAGAAAACTGTGCAACAAAGCCGGGCGTGGTGGCGCATGCTTGTAATCCCAGCACTCGGGAGGCTGAGGCAGGAGGATTGTTGTGAGTTCGAGACCAGCCTGAGCTACAAAGTGAGTTTAAGGCCAGCCTGAACTGCATAGTGAGACCCTGTCTCAAAAAGACAAAAAAAAAAAAAAAAAAAAAAAAAAAAAAAAAAAAAAAAAAAAAAAAAAAAAAAAAGAAAACTGTGCAACAAAACAAAGGTAAAAAAATTTGGAGGACACTGTAAAAAACATTCTTTCATTGGGAGAAATTTAGAAAATTTTCAAAGGCCAAACTGATGCTAACATTTAAGTTTGGATGTCAGTGTTTTGCTTTTTATTATACTTTGTTAGATCATTTTAACAATTGGCAAATGATCTTTAGCTTAACAACTTGTCTTAAATTCCATACTAATGTTATAAATCCATAGAGAATTACTATGTACTGAAAAATGTTTTGTAATAACAGTCTGCTCATCCAGTGAGAACTATGTTTAAAGAGAACAGTGCACCACTTGATCAAATCAAATGTACTTTAAATATCTTACTGATTTCCTGAGAAGATTACATTTCCTCCAACAGTAAATATATATATATATATATATTTTTAAATAATGAATTTTTAAAATATTACATTTGTGTTAGAACATGTACTTAAAACAGCACAGGCTGTGTTTTATCCTTTTAATTATTAAAATTTATGAAATACCATGAGATAATTTGATAAACGTATAAATTGCATAACTATCAAATCAGGGTAATGAGCATTTCAATCTCCTTATTTAAAAAATTTGCATCAGCACCTAATTATTGTGTACATTTAATGGGCTACCTATGATATTTAATAAATCTAAAAACACTTATTGATCAGACCAGTATAATTAACCTTTGCAGGCCCTTATCAAATAGGGACTTTTCTATGAAGATGTTACTGCAGAGCAGTCTCTTGGGTTAAAGTCCCATAAGAGCGATACTAATTTTTTGCAATTAAATTAAAAAGGTACAGTGTTTTAAAATGATGCATGATATCTAGACACCTGTTTTGTGTAGGATCTTTGCATGTAAGATCTGACTGAATAATAATCTTTCCATTTTCCCTGGCATTTATGGTGCCCAACTCCAGGCACCATAGACATGTTGGTTGTGTGCTACCCCAGTGTCATTCAAGTTGCAACTGGGTTGATATCCTAAAAATACGACAATATTTCATTTGTTTCATCATGGCAAAACTCAGTTTAAACTACAGGTTTTAAGTTTAACAGACAAAAATATAGACTGCATAATATGCAATTATTTGAAAATCTATTTTTCTACTCCTTTTGAAGGCATGCTTTTCTTTTATGAAAAGATAATTATAACCTGTTACAAATTAAATACATTTTCATATATTTGTGAACATTTTTGACAAATCCTTGCAAGGTATTTAATTTTATTAATTCATCATGCCACCTCCATCAGAAAGCCATCTTTTTTTCTTTTTACCACATATTGATCTGAAGATTTCAGAACAATAAAGGGTACATAGAACAGAAATAGAAACAGCTGTTGCCTTATTCTCATTTATTATGTTTGGTATGTTTTTTAGAATTTAGAAGGAATTCTATAACTGTGTATCTATTATAGAATCCAATATCAAATAAACAGTTTTAAAATATTTGCTTCCAAGGGCTGGGGAAATAGCTCTGTGGAGTAAGTGATTGCCTGGCGAGCACAAGGTCCTGGTTTGATCCCTGGTACTACAAAAAAAGATAATTATAAAAAAATAAAATATTTACTTTCATGCATGAACATATGTGCATTTAACTGTATTTTTTAAATTTATTTTTTAATTTATTGAAATACAACTATCAATCAGACAGTTTCAAGACACTTTAACAAGACAGATTTGATAAATTAATACATTGCAAACTGTTTTCATAATGTTTTGGTATCGTACAAGGTGTATACATGATATTATATTTACAGATATTATTTTAGCAGATGTCTCTTATCAGTAAATTAAGAGTGTAGCTGCTTACTTATTTTATTTTTTATACACGAATTATATCAAAATTTCAATAATTATTTTCGTAGTTGATGACCATAGTACTAAAAGCTGACATAATATCCTGTCCAAACACCATTAGTGCAGATCTTGCCTCTGATAGGATTATGTAGAAGCACAGCATTATCTATCCCAACTGTACTGTGTATACACACACATCACCTGTCCTTTGTCTACACCTGTCAAAGGTGGGCACTCCATTGTCATTCAACTAACTTAGGTGCTTGAACTCGACACCACAGTCCAACACAGTCCAGCATTCCACAACAATAGTGAGTTTTTCAAAGAAGTTGTCGACCATAGCCATTTACAGCTCAGCTTAATATTATGGCCCCATGATCTATACTTCATTTTTATACTTTTCTGCTGGATGGTTAAGACCTAAATAGATCAACACTTATATACCAACACATGAACTTTATATTTCTTATGTGGTCAGTGAAGTCCTCTCAGGGTTTATCTTGTTGTCCCGTACATTATTCCACAAACAACCTAGAATAGCAAAGGCAATCTTGGCCAATAAAGACAAGGCAGGAGGCATCACAATTCCTGATTTGAAATTATACTACAAAGCCACTGTGATAAAATCAACATGGTATTGGCAACAAAATAGACCTGAGGATCAGTGGAATATATTAGAATATGCAGAGGCATCTACAAAAACACTCAGCCGTCTTATCTTTGACACAAGCTCACTGGAAGAAAGATAGCCTCTTTAACAAATGGTGCTGGAAAACATGGCTTTCTACGTGCCAAAAAGTAACACTTGACCCAGCTCTATCACCATGCACTAAGTTAAAGTCAAAATGGATTAAAGATCTGAACATTGAAACAAAAACACTCAATCTCCTGGAAGAGAAAGTAGGAGGAACTCTTGAAGACATAGGGGTAGGTAAAGAGTTCATGAACAAACATATATTTGCATGGGAAGCTCTTGAAAGAATCAACAACTGGGATCAACTCTTCTTAAAGAGCCTCTGCATGTCAAAAGAAATTGTCAACAGAGTGAAAAGACAACCCACAAATTTTGAAAAAATCCTAACTAATAAGCAATCAGACAGAGGTCTACTGTCTAGAATATATAAAGAACTAAGATATAACAGGGCCCTCAAATTTAAAGACCCAATTCAGAAATGGGCATCTGAGATGAGTGCACACTTCTCAGAGGATGAAATTAAAGAACCAAATAAATATATGAAAAAATGCTCCACATAGCTAGCCATTCATGAAATGCAAATAAAAACAACACTGAGATACCATGTCACTCCAGAAAGAATGGCTATCATAAGGAAATCAACCAACAACAAATGTTGGAGAGGTTGTGGGGAAAAGGGAACACTTCTCCACTGCTGGTGGGAATGTAGACTGGTACAACCATTGTGGAGGTCAGTGTGGAGACTCCTCAAAAAAGTAGGACTAGAAATCCCATTCAAGCCGGCTACCCCCCTACTGGGAATTTTCCCAAAGGATCTGGAAACATTGTATCATAGAGATATATGTGTACCTATGTTTAAAGCAGTGCAATGTGTGATAGGAAAATCTTGGAAACAACCAAGATGTCCATCACATGAGGAATGGGTGAAAAGTTGTGACATTTCTATATAATGGAGTATTACTCAGCTATTAAGAATGATAAGTTTGAAGCATTTATACTGAAGTGGATGCCACTTGAACATTTAACTGTATTTGTATATATGAGTGGTAATATTTAAGGAATAAGTCTGAGGAGAAAAGGTACCCAATGTGTAAATATGTTCTAAATTTCACTTATACAGTTTTCAGGTTTTGCTCTGTTTTCCATTGTTTTCTAAATATTATTACAATAATTGTCTATATAACAAAGTTTTACTTACAAAATATTATTTTCAAATAGAATAATTCATGAAATCCATCTTGTCAAGGTATCTTAAAACTGTCTCATCAATTTTTGTACTTCAATAAAAGAAAATTAAAATAAAAAAGCATAATTATTCAATATATTCTCTTTTTATGCATGAAGCCTACTCTCATGTCTTATCATAATTTTAAATAAATATTAAAATTTAGTTTATAAATAATGGAAATAATTACATTGTAAATAAAATTTATCATTCCTTGTAAATTCCTTGTTGTAAAGAAAAAAATCCAGATTCAAAATGAAACCA
Source organism: Ctenomys sociabilis (assembly GCA_004027165.1). NCBI lineage: Eukaryota > Metazoa > Chordata > Mammalia > Rodentia > Ctenomyidae > Ctenomys > Ctenomys sociabilis. Next base: position 31,913 of record PVKA01017422.1, on the reverse strand, counting down.
AGAGTACTGACCATATAGCTCAGAAGAATAAAGCATCTGCAAACAAGTGCAGGGGGTTAGGGGTTCTATTCCCAAACTTACTGTGCCAGTCCTGCCCCTGCGGCACATGGAGAGGGAAATTGAGACTGGGCATGGTGGCACGTGCCTCTAATGCAAGCTCTTGGGAGGCTGTAAACAGGTGGAGTACTATGAGTCCGATCCAGTAGAGAGACCTTGAACACCTTGTAGACCCTTCCCTAAAAATACAAATATGCTGCTGCAGGATACTAATCAGCTTTTCTTCTGGATGGTTAACAACCTAAGATCACAAGTCAGAGTTGGAGAAATAGAAGAGCCACAAGGCCAGCCAACATTTTGGCCCTAGCCTTTCAAGGTCAGTGAAGACTCAGGACATAGGAGAACCTGTACTGCAACATCATGAAACTCAAAGCCGGGCATGGTGGCGCATGCCTGTAATCCCAGCACTCGGGAGGCTGAGGCAGGAGGATTGTTGTGAGTTCGAGACCAGCCTGAGCTACAAAGTGAGCTTAAGGCCAGCCTGAACTGCATAGTGAGACCCTGTCTCAAAAAGACAAAAAAAAAAAAAAAAAAACATCATGAAACTCAGGTGAGCTCCAAATTTTCTGAACAAGGAGATTATGGAGCCACAGAGGAAAGAGACTGAAGTTCTAAAATGTTCCTGAGTAGACTCACATGAAAAGAAAACTTTCTCTCAAGCTCTCACAGAGAGCAATCTGGTCAAGGATTGGCCGTGACTCATCCACATGGATGATACAAATAAATAAATAAATAAAATAAAACCAATTGTTCAGTTTTATTATACATGATAACATAACCTGCTTTATGTATACTGATAAAGACTTTTTACAAAGATAATATTTAAAGATTTCACTTAATCCCTTATAAACAATTTTTAATCAAAGAAAACATATTAAAGCCAAATTGTATTCTTAATAGAACCATATCAAGATTGTGGCTTTTTCTTTCTTTTTTTTAAATCTTTTTTTCTTTTCTTTTTTTTTTTTTTTTTTTTTTTTTTTTTTTTTTTTTTTTTTTTTTTTTTTTTTTTTTTTTTTTTTTTTTTTTTTTTTTTTTTTTTTTTTTTTTTTGCGGAACTGGGGATTGAACTCAGGCCCTTGTGCTTGCTAAGGAAGCGCTTATTCTACTGAACCATCTCCCTGACCCCAAGATTGTGCTTTTTCCTCTGGAGTAAGTCTTGCAAGTTTAAAAGTGCCACTTGTTTTGTGTGCTTGATTTTGAGTTTGGCCAGTGTGGCTTAAATTACATAGTATGCGGGCCAGTGAATAGAAAGAAACTGTCTTCATCAGGTATGTAGCAGAAGTTTGTACACCTTGCAAATCTGTTTCACTTTTGCAGCACCATATACAGTCTTCTATGGAATAAGAACAATAATAAGGCAGAACTAGTATCTTCTGTTGAAGAGGTACTGTCTTTAAAACAAATGTATTAAAATGTAAAGTAAAACTTAAATTATGTTCTGTCTGTGCTCTAAGGGACTTTTCATATTTCTGAATGAAACGTTCATCTTTCTTTTGCCAGTTTATTTTACTTTCTTGGTTATAGTAATCAAAAATTGAAAACATCGTGTGTATGAACAGGTAAATGGACAATTAAATCATGGTGTACCATACAATAGAATAATGGAAATTGCAGTTCACTTCTGTTACTTTTCATTTGTTGCTGGAACAAAGTACCCAACAACCAAATTAAGAAAGGAAAGAAAGTTTTATGTAGCTCACAGTTGGTGGAGACTTTTGTCTGTACCTTAGTCTATACTCATCTGGTTCCAAAGCAGAGTAGCACAAGGCAGAAGACAGCAGTTTATGGTGGTGGAAAACAACGAAGAGCAGAGGCAGGAGCAGCAGCTCCTGGGCTGTCAAGCCTCTCTCCCTTCCTTTTCATACTGTAAAGCCTGGAACTCCTCCCAGGAAGTGGTGGCAGCTTGGAAGATTGGAGCTACTCTGAGCAAGTGGTACAGCTGTTGCCGGAAGTGGGTTACTGAATCCTTTCTCAACCCTTTACATACCGTTTAGTGCTGAATCTCTTTGAGGTGGAACTTCTACACCCCAAAGAGGGGCTCCCTACTCTGGAGCACGGAGCTGTTGGGCCAGTCCAGCCAAGTGTGTACCCCTTAAGTTGACACAGTGCATCAACCATCACAATCTGTCCCTTATCAATTTGGCAACTGAACATATATTTTGAAAGCAGTTTTTAGGTACAAAGACATGTTTGTGAATATTTTATAGCTTGGACATTATAACAGCTTTAACAATCTTTAAGGATAACTATTAAGTCTATGAACATCATATAATATGAGAACCATGACATTTTGCCCCTGGGTCCTCCAAAGACTTGTGTATATTCCTTCATGTAAAAGGCTGTTAATATATCTGCAAGAGTTGCCAAGGTCCTAACACTTTTTTGCATTTTTGAAAAGTAGGTCTCTTTCAAGATCTAACGCAAATTCTCAGCTGTGAGCCCCTGTATAAGTGCAAAACACTTTTAACATTTAAAGGCACAAGACAAATATTACCATTTTAAAAAGTGCACACAGCAGGACACAAAGCATTGGGAACAAAGCAAGTCTCAAATTCACAAGGGCAAACATTAAATCTTGTAGTTACATGTAGAACATTTGAAGAAATCTGTAACAAGTTGTGAACTCTAAAAGCCTTATATGGCTCTACCCCATGACCCCTCTGCTGGTATCTCCCATGGCCTTTGGGATGGCTGGCTTTTTTTTTTCTCCTGCTATCTTTTAAAAGAATCTATGTGTTTGGCTTTTTAAAATTTTATGTATTTATTCATTTATTTATTTTGTGTTAATAGGGAAGGGTCTACAAAGTGTTCAGGGCCTCATTACTAGACTGGACTCATAGTGATCCACCTGTTTATAGCCTCCCTACAGTTGTGATTATTCATGTGCCACCATGCCCAATCTCAAACACCATCTCAGTGTGCCTCAGGCATCACACCAGCATGGAAGGTCTGGGAATTGAACCCCTGACCCCTGCACCTGCTTGCAGGCACTTTAATCTGCTGAGCTATTTGGCCAGCCATGTTGACTTTTTAAAACTTTTTTGATTTTCACTGAACAGGATTTTTATTTACAGCTTTACATATTGCCCTCCCAGAGGTCATACTGCTTGATATAGGTGGAAGCCTTTTCAGCCTCAGAAATCCTGCATTTTGAATGCACCTAAAACCAATTCCACATGGGTAATATCAAGAAATGCTGACAGCTGGAGCATGAGCCAGGCTTCTTTCTTTGTCTTCGCTAACAGGTCAAGTACCTGGATCACTGAATTCTTTGAACCTGACTTTTAGAAACACATTTTCTATGCCACCACCATTTCAAAACCTGTTGTGCCCACCATATCTATTTTAGAACATGGGGCTCTGTGGCCTTTTCCTCAAAGCAAAGCCCCTCACTCAAGTAGTTCTGAGGCTGCAAAAGGCAGAGATCTGTCACCTTTTGTGATGTCCAGTGGACATATTTATTTTTCTGTTTTTCCTCAGCAGTGGAGATCTCAGCTCTATCTTTGAAGTTTACAGCCTTTGGTTGCTTATTTTTTGGGGGGCAAACACATTTTAAATCAGTCTTCTGCTCTCTTTGATCTTGATTTTTAACATAGAACTGACCAAAAGCCCCCTAAAATAGCTATGCCACTGCTTTAACATTTGACTGCTTTGAAATTTTCTTTCTCAGTTTAAGCACTTCCCCGCACTTTGTCTCAGTCTCAGGCAAAGTTTCAGACATGAACAAAAAGTAAACAAGCTTTCTGTCAAACCACAACACAAGGTTTCTGGAGTCCAATAATCAATGTAGTCTTTTTTCCAACAGAAACCTCCATACCCTGACTTTATAAGGAGGATTTCTATCAGTATTTTGGTCTATTGAGCTCTGATTAGAATGTAGAACAGCCAAATTTGTCCTAGTTCTTCATTTGTAGGTAGCATCTCTAAATCTGTTTTATCTCTTCCCATAAGCCATTCCCAAAAGCCATGAACCACATGGCCACGTAGCCACAGCAACCCCACTCCTCACACCAAATTTTGTCTCAGTTACATTTTTCTTGTTGCTCGAACATGACACCTGATATCCAGAAAAGAAAGAAAGGTTTCTTTAGCTCACAGTTAGTACAGTTTTTCTGTCTATATTTTAGTCCATATTCAGCTGGCTCGAAGGCAGAGTAGCACAAGGCAGAATGCAGCAGTTTGTGGTAGTGGAAAACACTGAAGAACAGAGGAAGGATCAACATCTGTGGCATATTTATAATCAAATGAAAATGCAGATACAACTTATGGGAATATATGGCATTCAATTAAAATAGTCCTCAGAAGGAAATTTATAATGATAACTTCTCACATCAGGAAAACAGAACAAGCTCAAATAAACAACCTTATGCTTTGCATCAAAGCACTAGAAAAGAAAAGCAACTCAATCCCACAGCTTAAAGAAGGCAGCAAATCACAAAGATCTGAGCAGAAATTAATACACACTGTATTAGACACAGAAAATAACACAAAGAATTAATGAATCAAAAAGTTAGTCTTTTGAGAGAAAAAGTGCAATTAATAAACACCTATCCAACATTATTAAAAAAAAAAAAGAAAGGAGAAAAATCTAGTTTATGCAACAAAAATAAAAAGGGAAAAACCAGTGCCGAACTATAGAAATCAGAAGATCATCAATACCTACTTTGAAAATCTTTACTATCACAGAAATAGATTTCTAGATACATATGAATCACCAAAGCTGAAAAAAGATATAGAAATTCTGAAGAAACTAATATTAGTAAATGAAATTTAAAATGTAATGAAAATCATACCAACAAAAAAAATCCCAGGTTTTGTGAATTCACAGCTGAATTCAACAAGAATTTTAGAGAAGTTTTATTACCAACTCTTCTGAAACTCTTCAGTAAAATTGAAAGGGAAACAATTCTCCCAAATTCATTCCTGGAGGCAAGTATTACTCTGACATGAAAGTGAGAGAACAACCCAACCAAAATAGACAACTATAGGCCAGTCTTCTTAAGAACATAGATGCAAAAATCACCAATAAAATACTAGAACACAGAATGCAGCAAATCTTGAAGAAGATTATACATCATGACCAAGTAAGATTCATCCCAGGTATCCATCATGACCAAGTAAGATTCATACCAGGTATTCAGGGATGATTCAGTACACACAAATCCACAAATGCAATACATCACAGCAACAGAAAAAGACAAAAATGACATGATCATGTCATAGATGCATAAAGTGCTTTAACAAAGTGAACACTCATTCACGATAAAATCCTTACAGAAAGTCATAACAGATATTCTTTACCACAACCTGATAAAAGCCATCTATGACAAACCAACAGCCAATAATGAACTAAATGTACAAAGACTGAAAGCCTTCATTTTTAAAATTAGGAACAAAGCAAGGATGTCCATTGTTTCCACACCTATTCAATAGAATTCTAGAAATATGAGCCATAACAATTACATGAGAGAGAGAAATAAAGGGAGAATGATTGGAAAGGAAAAGTGAAACTATAATTATTGGCAGATGGCAAGATATTCTACACAGAAGACCTCAAAAATTCCACTAAGAGGTTTGAAATTTAATAATCAAATTCAGTAGAATACCAGAATTCAATGTTGATACTCAAAAATCAATGGCTGTGATGTACACAAACAATGAATGCAGTAAAGGAGAATGTAAGGAAACCCTCACTTTTACAATAAAATCCAAAAGCTGAAATACTTAAGAATGGATCTAATAAAAATGAAGTATAAAAAGTAAAGCCATATAAATATTCTGAATTATAAAGGGTTCAAGTCAACAACTTCTGACTTTGCCAGTCCTATGAATAACACATTACTATTATTGACTGTTGGATTATATTTATTTTGCTGAGTCCATACAGCTACAATACTTAAATGGCAATGGAATAGCCATCTCTGACAAAACTAAACAAAAAAAGGGGATACAAATGTAGGACCCTTTTGTATCTGTATAGAAAATAGTTCAGATAGATATACAGCTACTTTCTCTTAATTCAATGAGAAGAAAGATCTGTACTAGTAGTGTTTGGACAGGATATCATGTATGCATCTTATGCTATGAATAATCATTATGAGGATAACAATATGCAATGTGTTGTTATTGAAACTGTCCTAATTGGTTTTAAAGCTGTTTCATTGTTATTTGATTATCAATAAAATTAATAAAAAAGAGTGGATCTCATAAAGGAAGTAAAATATTTATTTACACAACAAAAATTTCAGCAATCTCAGAAGAGAGTCCAAACAGATCTCGGAGAATTGAAAGCTACTTCTTGCTCTTGGATAGTAAGTACTTGCCCTGCAAAACTCAGAGATCCAATCTAAAACTGAGATGATTATATATGTCTCTGATGAAAGAATATAAATGGCAAAAAAGAGGTAAAAAATGTTCAGCATCATTGATCACTTAAGAAATGCAAATCATAACAACACTGAGATTTTTATCTCACCCCAGATTGCTATCATTAAGAAGTAATTGAATAACAAATTCTTGAGTGGCTTTGAAGAAAAAGAACCCTTATCCACTGCTGGTGGGAGTGTAGACTGATAAATCTACTATGGAAATCAGTGGGGAGATTCCACAAAAAAGCAAGAATTAGAGGCCCACTGAACCCAGTTATTATCCTCCTGGGTATTTTTCCAAGAGGCCTGATCTCATCAACCCACAGCTATGTACGTGTGTCCATGTTCATAGCAGCACAATGTGTCGTAGATAAACATTGGAAACAACCCAAATGGCCATCAACTGACAAATGGATAAAAACGATGTGGTACTTGACGCAATGGAATATTCCTCAGGTATGAAAAAAGATAAACTCTAAGCTTTTAAAGGCAAAATGATGCAACTACTGGCCATTCTCATAAGTAAAACAAATCAAACCTGAAAGTGCAAAGATCATATTGTCTTGCCGGACCAAGATGTAAAATAATGAAAATCTGAGAGAGGCAATAATACTGTGAACAGGAAATAATGTGTTGAAAGGGAAGGGACAACTGGGATGAAGAAATGGAGAGAAGGAAGGAAGCGAAATTTTGAGGACACAGGGGCAGGAAGAGATTTTGAGTTTTTCATATATATATATTATATAATTGTACTGTTGATTTGTTTTCTTCTGATCTATAGAAAGGGGCAGTTAATGTGTATTTTTTTTCTTTTTAATTTTTTAACCAATTTTGCATGCTTATAGCTGGTAAACAAGTAATTTGAGGACATTATGCTATATATTAATCGTTGTTAAGTTCATATCATTTTGTTTAGTGAAATTCTCACACCTCTTTATAATAGGTTTTGTTTTCTTTAACAAAGAAATGCACAAAGAATACATCCAACATATAATTAGATTTTTATTATGTTTATTAATATCTTATCCTAGAGTTTACCAAGTAAAAGTGGAATCATGCACAGGGGCACTGTTTTTATTCATTCTTCATGCTGAATTCATTTTGTTTGATTTCTTTTTTCAGTTTTCAAGTCAGTATGTTTTTAAGATTTGGCAGCCAAAGGAAATGTCAAGACATTTCCTTTGCAGACAGTTTGGCCTTGCAGCTGGTGCTGCGGGGATGTGAGGCCCTTGCACAAACACCTACATAATATTCTTCTTCGGAAGTAGTGTCTCACAGGCAGGACACTGGAAGCTCAGTCCTTATGTGAAAAGATCTGAATCTGATTTTACAATCAAACATTTACTCTTCCTCTCAGTTTCCAGTGAGTGTAAATGTCTCCTCTCTCTCTCTCTCTCTCTCTCTGTCTCTCTGCCTCTGCCATTGTCTTTCTCTTTCTGTATGTCACCTCTCTTTCTCTATCTCTGTCTGTGTCTTTCCATCTCTTTCTCTCTTCCTGTCTCCTATCTCTCTCTCTGTGTCTCTCTCTCTGCCTTTCTCTTCCTCTTTGTCTCTCCCTTCTCTCCCTATGTTCCCTGCCCCTATGTTCTCTCTTTGTAACTTTACATCTGTCTCTGTCTCTCTCTTCCTCTGTCTTCTCCTCTCTGTCTGTCTCTCTCTCTATTTCTGTCTGTTTCTGTTTCTGTCTCCTCTCTGTCTCTGTCTCTCTCTTCCTCTCTGTCCCCCCATCCTCCTTTCTTTTGGCTCTCCCTTCTCTCTCCTTTCCTCTCCACAGCCTTCATATTGAGCTATATCATTGACTTTTTTTTTTCAGTTAACTTTATTTTTCTTAATTTGAGACGGGATCAACTTAAGTTCCTACATGCTTGAGATCCTGACTTGTAAGACTTATGTAAGATTTTTAAGTTAGAGACCTCTGAAGTATAAATGGATGTTGTCAGTCACCAAGGCTGTGTAATTAATATACAACAATACTGTACTAAAAACATAACCTTAGGAAAAGCTCTAAAGAGAGTTTTAGAAGATTTCTAATTTTCTTTCTACTTTTAGAGAATGGGCAAAATATTTTCAGTATTGATTTCTAATTCATAACCATGTACATTCCAAGCTTCTCTTTTCCAAGAATTCTGGGCATTCGGGTTGTTTTTGTTCTTACCACTTTCTTGTCAATATGTCAATGTGTTTTCTCTTTTTCTTTCCGCTATTATGTATTCTCATGATTTAAGTTGTTTATTTGGTTGTCCTATTATGATTTTAAGCTTCTTTATTTTGTATTCTGTTCCTTAACTGAATTTTGTGGTAGAAGTGTTAGGATGAGAAATCTACCTTGAACTACACATTGTTCTCTTTAAATATGCACAATATTGTTATCTTACCTCAAACAATTCTTCACAGTTCAGTACTATTAAGAAATATAGATAATAATACTATTGAAGGATATTTATCTAGTGTCTGTATAGTTATTTCCCTTGCTCAATACTTGTGAAGCAGCAATTTTAATACATTGTTTTGTATATATATTATTTATTAATTTTATTGAGAAACAAATAACAATGAGACAGTTTCAAAACTGGTCAGTAAGATAGTTATAATAATTAATACATTGCATATGGTTGTCTTTGTGGTGGCTATTCATAGTACAAGATGCAGACATGATATCCTGTCCAAACACTATTAGTAGAGAAAGTAGCTGCATATCTATCCTATTTTGTATATACAGATACAAAATGGTCCTTTTCTTTCTCCTTTTTTTTTGTTTAGTTTTGTCAGATGGCTATTCCATTGCCATTTAAATTTTGTAGGCATGTGAGCAAAGTAAAATAATCCACTATAGTCCAGGAGTTCAAAATTGTGCTGGGTTATCCGGAGTACTGGCAATGTCCAAAGTTGTTGACTTGAGCCTTTTATAGTTCAGCATATTAAGATGCCATTGCACTTTTATGCCTTGTTTTTGTTTTGTTTTTTACTTTTATTCTGGATGGTTAAGACCAAGATGAAGCAAGACCTATATAACTAAAAATGTAACTTTTGTGTCTGACAAGGTCAGTCAAATCCCCGCAGGATTTACTTTGAAACCATGCACAGTAGTTTGTAGCTCCTTTGTCAGTGTCAGCCATGTGGATGAGCGACAGCCACTGCTTGACCAATTTGCTTTCTGTGGAATTTTCAGAGAATGTTTTCTCTCTTTGTGACTCTCCTTAAGCACATTCTATGTCTTTAGTCACTTTCCTTTGTGGCGCCATAATCTTCTTGATCAGAAAATCTGGGACACAACTAAGTTATAGGATTCTGCAGTACAGGTTCACTTATGTGCTGTGTCCTCACTGACCTTGGACGACTAGGGAGAAAGCATTGGCAGCCCTTGCAGCCCTTCTTTTTACTAATTTTTCATCTGTACACTTCAATTGTAACCCTCCAGGAGAGAAGGTTAATGATGTTATTGCCTTATAACATAGGCAGTAGAGCTTAACCTCACTATTTGTCTGAATATCAAACATGCCAGACATTACATGGTTGCTAATCTGAGACTTATAAAAATCCAAAAGCAAATATAGAATTTAAGTATCAGGCTGTGCTTGTCTTACACAATTATCTTTTAAACAATTTCCCTTTGATGCATGAACAGAGTAAAAAAGTCTTTTCCAAAAAATTTTCTTCTCTATAATGGTTTCAGATCAGAAATGGAATAAGACAGAAATTTTTACTGAATGTACAATTTTCCAACACATGGGTGATCTTTCACAAAGTAGTATGACTGAAAAATATCTCAGAGGTAACTCCATATCCGTTTCAAAAAAAATAAAATGTGCAAATTTTTTTATATGATCAGTTTCTGTTTTAAAACAGGTGTTTTATATTTGGCAGTTTCAGTTTCACATATGTAAATATTTAGTATAATAATAAAGTGCCTATGATGTTTAGTTATTCCACAAACAACTTCAAACATGATAATTAAAACTTATTTCAATCTTTATAATTTCAGAATCAATGTGCAGTGCTACCTGTCTATAAAATGGCAAATTAATGAGTAGAAATGATTCAGATTTACAGTATGAGAAGACAGATATTAAGACAGATAATAGCCAATGCCTATAATAATTCAGTCATTTATTTATGAATGGATATTATTATAACATGGTATTTTCTCTTGAAGTATGTATAGGCATAGTAAAGCCTGATTGAGCATTTGAGTTTAATGTAAGCAATCTGTACTTTTTTCAAAAGTTTGGGATATGTAATAGTTTCTAGGTGAATAATACAGGAATGTAAAGGAGAAAATATTTCTCTTGAAATTATATTTTCAGAAATATTTATCACTTCAATTTGGTTGGATTAAATAAAATTTCATGGACCAGTTTTTATTGGAACTGGATCAAGCACAATCAATAGAGTGAGATAATGGAAATGGACAGTAAGCACTCCAGAAGCAGAACGTGAGGTCTATTTTTTTTTAATTTTTAAAAATCTTTGTTTACAAGGTCTTGCTATGCAGCTTGGACTCATAGTGATCCTCCTGTCTCAGCCCCAGCACTAGAATTACAGACATGCACCACCATGCCTGGTTTTTGTGGCCTACTTGGTGTTCAGGACCTGAATGGCATGTGGTACTGGGGATTGAACCCAGGTTCTTGTGCTTGCCAGGCAGGCAGTTAGACTGCTGAGCTATCTCTCCAGCCTAGAAATGTGAAGTATACTGGTTATGGAAAGATATGAAAAATAAATTTAGAAATACCTTCTGTATCTTAGCATAACTGTACATAGTATAGAAAAGGGTCTAATTTGGTGACGAAATTTTCCAGTGTATATGCAGGCAACAAATTTGACTAAGTTTAGACTTTGGTACAAACCCGATAATATTTGCAAGTTATGACAAAATAATTATTTTCCTTGGTAGTACATGTCCTGGGAGGATGGCCCACAGCTGGGTTCTAAGCAGCATTCATTACTCTTCACAGTCTCATCAATCTACCAGGCACACACCCTCTGTCACCTGCAGGGCAGAGAAAAACACATGAAGCCGGCCCATTAGACTTTCGCCAGCAGTTCTTGTATCATTTCTGCTCACATCACATTGGAAATGAAATAAAGTCGGGCCTGAACTTAGTGGGGAGGAGAATATCTTAATTTTACAATTGAGAGAGCCCTCCAAATACATCACAGTTGCATTGCACCTGTTTACAGAAAAGAGTCCAAAATAAGCTAAAATATGCAGTGTATTTTATTCCACAAATAAGAATACCATGAGAGGCTCTGTCATTTAGGGAACTCAAGCCTTTAAACTGTGCAAATTATATGTATTTTTATATAATGGTGCAGGTTCACACGTTAATTCTATTCACTTTTTCTGCAGTGGAGAGTCAGATACGTTTTTGTGTTATTTGTAGTGGCGTTTTTCTCAGTAGTCTGTTTTATACCTTGATTCATACAGATGGTGACTTCATTTCCTACCACTTATAGAGCTGTTATTTTTAGTGAATATTTGGGATCCCAATTGCTGCACAGGAAAGTATGAGGTTAACACAAAACTCATTTATTCATATACTCTGTTAAGGTATATCATAATAAATGTACATGTAGCTTGGGGATCCTTCATTTTCTTACAAATAACCTCTACAACTTCAAACAGTGAGAAATGTATAATATAATATGATATAGTCCATTTATTAGTTCCTTATATCAGGTTTCAGCAAGTTTTTTTTTTTCTGCATCACAGCTTTACAAACACTAGTCTATTGTCAAGGAAACAAAAAAGACATACTAACTAGGAAAGAGGGAAGAAACTCAGATTTTCAATAATTGAATTTTGTGCCACAACTGGTCTTTTAGAAAGTCATTTCCTAGGTGATAAAGTCATTTCTATTATGTGTTCTTACAATGCCTAAGAGATTCATTTACATAGGATGCCTTGACACAGTTACTACCTCTTCATCTTGATAATGGAAATGGTTCATTGTTAAAGACAGTGGTGCATAAATGAGTATATGTAGCGCAGCCTTTAGTATGCTTGTCTTCTTACATACTATTAAGCCAGTCCTTAGATTGATGTGCCTTATTGAAATGAGTTCAATTTTTGCAGATTTTCTAATAAAGTTTTATCTGCTCTTATATTTAGTTCCAGTTCTAAGCATTTTATAATGATAGCTATAGGTGAGGTCACAGTTTTTAAGGTAATAATCTAGCTATAATCTCTTAAAGAAATATTTAATGATATACAATGCTATTATTAGATGACATAATATAGTTTACTATTCTGCACAGTAAGTTTAAAACTCAGAAATACATTTAAAATACAACCTGCCTCAAAAAATAAAATTACCCTACAATCATCTGCTTACATACCAAATTTCTACTTACTGTGGACAATTAGATATTTTAAAAATTCCAAAATGTTCCTCAGACTAAACAATTATTTGTAGGAGAGTTGAACTTCAAAAATATTATGTACATACAGAAACTATTCAAGATTTATGCTTTATGTCATGTTTCATGTTAGGTTAAAGACTATAATGTGTTTGTGCTTTTGTACATGCAGAGCTGAAGATACTTGGGGGAAGAGTACCCACTGTTTCAGTAAAGGTCTGGCCATATTCTTTCTGACAAAAATTAGGTCAAGAGCCTGAGTCCAATTTGGTCCTGAGCCTCAGTGTTCAGTGTCTTCATCTGTCCTTGATAAATCTGATTGTCATAAGAATCCTGCTTATCCAGTGTGGCAAGAATCTCCCCACCCCACGGTTTGATCAATGGGCTATCTGCAAAAATCAGTCAGTCTGCACCCTGATTTTTGATCATTCTGGCCAGCAAGAATCTGAAGTAGATTTAGGAAAAATCCTTGTACCTTTCATACCCCTTAGAGATTATCCTAACATTGATTTCTTCCCTTTGCATCTTGGCTGTAAATTCACTCTTGTCCGTGATTTTATTCAGAGCTGAGCCTCTGCTTTCTCCCCCATAAGAATAAAATCTGAATAAAATCTTTCTTACAGTTTGTTAAGTGTCAATACAGTATTTTCTTTCACATTGCTCCAGAAAATTTGAACAATTTGCATATAATTATATCTAAAAAGATATTTACTTTAACAAGTTGGTTGAGGAAATTGTGAAAGACTATACATGAGAAACTTTCATGGCAGACTGGAATATAGAAATTTAGGTAGAATTTTTGTCACAGTCTTGAGACAGAATTCCTTCTGGAAACCACAGGTGGTGCAAGGGAGTCCTTCAGCTCATTGGAGGAAGGCTACTCACACATTGTATAGGAAATCTCCTTTTCTTATAATCATTGCTCAAAAATGTCAATCACATTTATAAAATCTTCAGATGATTATGTAGATATGTTCTTGACCAAAGAACTGGTCACCATAATCTAGATGAATTGACATGTAAACTTAACCAAATGTCATTCAGTTGAGCTCTGAACAATCAATAGTTATTCTAAAGTAAAAGCACTTGTATGAATAATTGAAAGCTGTATGCTAAATCGATTTAAACATGAATTACTGACACACTCTGCATTGACCCTTCTACATATATATATATATATATATATATATATATATATATATATATATATATATATATAATTAATCTGTAACAAAAACTGAACCAGGAACCTAGACTGTGATCTCACATATCCAAATGTTTCCACTTACATAAAATGGGAAGTGGGAGGTTCATGAGGTAGCCTTGCAAATTATTCCAATAGAACTCCATGGTATTCTAATGCCTTCTAATTATTTTATTTAATTTCCTACAATATTTATTTGGAATATAATAAATTATCATCTAAAAATTAAAGACATTGGAAGAAAAACAACTGATAATTAAAATTTTCCTTTTTTGATAAGAATAATTTTAGATATTAAAAAAATGATGGTTGTAGGCCCAGGAAGGTCACACAACTTCACTCAATCAAAGTCAGAGCACAGACAGACACAATCTTGCAGCAATGGCATCTGAGCAGTAAAACATGCACAAGAGAGAAAAGAAAACTAGGAGAGCTGCTCAGGAAGAACAGATAGTTTCCATAGCAACAAAGAATAATGTTCTATCAATGTAAAAGATCCTATTCTGGCTGTGCTATTAGGAATTCACTTTTAAAAATTCACTTTAAGAGGATGGCATGGGAATTTACATCCTACCAAATTCAACTCCTGGCATCACCAAGTTGTTACGAATCCATTTAGCATGTTTGTTGTTGCACAATGCACCTGTCTGTCTGATGGCATTTCCTTCAGTTGATGGACATGCAAATCTGCTTCATGCCAGCAACGTTCCCACTGGGTATATGTGTGACCCATTTTACCATGGGATGCACGTTACATCTAGAGAATAAAGTTTATTTGAAAAAATAATAAAACATTAAAATAAAAAAATTATACTTGTTATTACGATTTGTTCATTATAGATGACTTACCAGTGAGAAAATAAGAAAGAACTAAATTTTAGCACACACCTCATCTGTCAGACATTGAACATTAGAAACATACCTGTCTGTGAGAAACACAACATTTTTTTAAGTGACAATTTCGTTAGCTATTATTCTATTTATTTGGGTATATATTGAAGAGAATGAACTAAATGAACTGTTATTTTTAAAGTTATGTTTATCAATAAATGGGGCCGGCCAAATAACTCAGTAAATTAAAGCACCTACTCAGGCAGACATAGTGGCTCGGGTTCAATCCCTGATGTGGCGTGCTGGCCCTGCCCCCTGAGTGTCCTGAGACAGCGCTTGGGACTGGGCATAGAGGCGTGCACCTGTAATCCCAACTCTTGGGAGGCTGAACACAGGTGCATCACTATGAGTCTAGTCTCTGTAGTGAGACCTTGTAGACCCTGTACTAAACACAAAAAAGTATGGGTATCAATATAGAACCCAACTGTTTCATCTTAGATGATTATTCAGAAATCTGTATTTCATATGTGTTCTATCCTATAGGCTGAGGATGCGTCCCAACTCTTGATCTTTGATAATGTTATTGTGTTTTTTCTCAGTGAAATAGAACAGGTAGACTCACATGTGTAAACATTCTATTGTCTCACTAGTGTTAGAACATGAAAGAGTAAATAAAATTAAAATGGTATGATAGCCGGGTGTGGTGGCACATGCCTGTAGTCCTTGCACTTGGGAGGCTGAGGCAGGAGGATTGTTGTGAGTTCGAGACCAGCCTGAGCTACAAAGTGAGACCCTGTCTCAAAAACAAAAAAAAAAAAAAAAAAAAAAAAAAAAAAAAAGAAAGAAAAGAAAAGGAAAAAAAATGATATGATAGATACTGTAAAAGGGAAAAGATTTTCCCCAATGGAATGAGCAACTGCGATTCAGGAAAGTACAAAAAGAAAGGAAGGAGAAAAATATCTCTATGCATACATACAGGACAGCTCAGATAATAGTATTGCTGATTTATGCTGGCCTACTGAAAGGATCAGTCAATGTTTAATTTTTTTCTTTTTCCTTTTAATTTTTTATAACTTATTTTTAATTTTTTATAACTTTTTAAATGAATTTTTATGGTAATCTGAACAACTATTTTGAAGACAACAATATGTAATATAACAATTATTGCTGAAGTGCTATTTTTTGTTTAGAAATACTGTATCCTTTCATATATATATATACATATATATGTAATAGATTATATATATATATAAGATTATAAATTTTTATATATATCTTTTAAAAAAATTTCAACATATGAGCAAGACAGCTCGGTGGGCTAAGCACCTGCTTAGGCAAGTGCAGGGAGTGGCGTTGGTCACTGGCATCCCATGCAGCGCTGGCCCCTGGGTGTGCTGAGCTGGCACCGAGGTGGCCCGCACCTGTAGTCCAGCAATTCCATCATGAGGAGGCTGAAAACAGGAGGATCACTACAGGTCCAAGCTGCATATTGAGAACCTGTACCAAATACAATAATAATAATAAAAATAATGATGATGATGATGATAGCTTTAGAATCCTGTTCTATTAGTCTTCGAACCACCCTCAGAAAAATCTAAATAACCTAATTTAGTGACATAATGAAAAGAAACAGAGAAAACACGTATTTGGGTTGATTTCATCCTGGATTAGCTTTCCTCAGATGGACATAAGAGAACTTTATATGCATTAACAGTCAACTTTACTAAGAGTGTGAGCTGCAATTGAAGTGCTGCCGTAATGAAGTCCTTGAAAGTGGGATGAGAGGGCCAGGGAGATGGCTTAATGGAATAAGTGATTCCCTGGCAAGCACAAGGGCCTGAATTCAATTCCCGCTTCCACAAAAAAAAAAAAAAAAAAAATGAGATGAGAGTGGAGATGTAAAAGCGCATTGGGGGTGGGGTGGGAAGGTGGGATGTCAGCATACTTTACAAGCACAACTGGGACATTTTAAGGTAATTTTTAATTCAGCTGTGAATACTAAAATAGGTTCACTGTCAAACTAAGGTTTAGTTTGGCATGACAGACAAAGTCCAGTGTCCTTCCAGGAAAACCTGGTCTCATAGACTAAATGAGCAGTCTGTCTAAAACTTGGTCAAAGACTGAACCTGTTAAAGTCCTCCCTGTAGGGGCTGGGAAAATGGCTCAAAGGAATAAGTGCTTCCATGGCAAGGGTAAGGGCCTGAATTCAATCCCTGATTCTACCAAAAAATAAACAAATAAATAATTAAATAAATCCTCCCTATAAAGGGCTAAGGAGCTATTTCAAATCTTGAGGATATGTTCCAAAGCAGTTCAGTGTGCCCAAAATATCAGATAAAATATTATGGAGAATAATGAAAACAAAACAAAACAAAAACCCTGTCTCAGTTGTAGCTTTTATTTCAAGGCATAAACTAGAGTCACATCTATTAAAATCCCTCAGATCTTCTAAAAAGGTTTTTTGTCATAACCCCTGAATTAGACACAGAGATTATTCCAAGTGTACTACTTTTTGTTGTCCATACGTATACAGTCAGAGATATGAGGGAGGAGGAAAGTCCTGTTCAGATGTCAAAGTAAGTACATCTTCTTACAACCTTGTCTGAAAGTTACTAAAGAGAATGAAAGAAAAGCAAAGCTATGCACTGAGAGCTCCAACCTGGGGCTGAAGCAAAGGACTATGCAGTCATTTTTGGACAGCAGATTGAGATCCTAGAACAAGAAGTTTCTGATTTAGGAAGAAATTCCCTCTTGGGAGAATCTTTCCAGGTCAGACTCATTCTTAAGTCTCACAAAGTGGGGCTCATACCTTCAACAAACTAAACAATGTCACACACACACACACACACACACACACACACACACGTACTAAAAATAACCTTTTTTCTTCACAGTGACTTTAAAATCATGGTATATGCCTCACAACACCCGGTATACATGAGAGCCAGCAGTATCTGGCGTGTTTTCACCTCAGCCCATCTCTCATTTTCGCTTTTGTTTCCATGGTTATTGCTCTGCTGCTCTGCACCTCTTGGCAGTCCCTCCCCATTGCTGCTGTCTTCCTCTTGCTTTTGGACAACCTGGGCCTTATTGAGCACCGCACTGCCATACACTATTTCATTGTACAATAAGCACACAGGAGCACAAACGTTGCAATGTCCAGCAGACATGTGGCGGCATCTGTGGATGTTTAGAGAGAGGTCTGATTGTATCTAGGAGAAAGTACTCTATTGTTTATAAACTGGGGATTTCCTAATATAGCATCTTCCACGTATAGGAGCAGGGAAAGATATGGGACAACACATTTGTCCACAAGGATTTCAAAGCTACTAAAATTAAGTACATACCATTACTTATTCTCTTTCCAACAGAAGTTCTTTAATCATTGTGCTCCTAATTTGTCATTCCATAATGGAAGTAAAAAAGGATATAAATATGAAAATAATTAATATTCATTTTTATTTCAGAGGTCACTACATCAGGAGTAACCACATCTCTGTCTCTGTAGATCACAAGATTCTATGTACTTGTGATAAAAGAGTAATGTGGATGTTCTTGACATGGGGTGTCGTCTATCACAGCCATGACAGAGATAATAAACCTTATTGAGAAAAGGGGAAGTTCTGAAAAATTATATTTTTGTTCAAAAATATTAACTATTTTTGGTTTAAAAATATAATTTTCATTCAAAAATATTAATAGTTTTTTCTCATCTTCCAGTCTAATTGATGCTGTACTTTCCAGAATTGGAATATGACTTGTTTGGTCGATAACATGGTACTGATACTGATGTGCAAAGCTGCCCAGAAGGCTTGCAGGCTGGGGATTATGCTCTTGAGCATGTGATGCTAAGGGAAGGTCATAGGCCAATGCTCGAATCTCAGGTGTTACTGGTCCTCCGTTCCCAATAGATATTTCTAGTCATTTATAGAAATACCTGGTTAGATATTTCTACATCTTGGAGAAGACTATAAACCAGTTTGTCAGTACAGCACTCAGATCATTACAGAACCAAGAGGTGGTTACAGTGAAAAAGATAGAATAATTCATAGTATTTACCAGAAACCTGTATGCTTTTTCCCCAGTGGGATGTAATGCAGAACAGCCAAAAGGGAATCTCAGCAGAAATCCTCACTAGAATGGAAAATAGAAGGCGTTTAATCTTCTGGCCTATTTTAAAGCTACCTACAGGTACTGTTTTTTTGTGGGATTTTTTTCTGTTTTTCTTTCTTTCCTGTTTTTCATACCTGTTTGGGTTAAAGTGGAACAAGGACCAACATCTGGAACTGATGGAAACAGAGAGCTACAGATCACAGAGAAATATCAGGGCAATAAGATATCAGAAAAGGTGGAAAAGAATCTCAAAAATGTGTGAAGGTCAATCTTCATGCAAAGCCAGTATACAATGACTGAAAAGGTCATAGGTGATATTTTAAATTCTCATATTTCAGAAAAAATTACAAGGCTTACAAAAAGCAGGGAAGTGTGGATTAGTCAGATAAATGAAACTCCAAAACCTGGCCCAAAAGGAAGGGGAGTGGAAGAGCAGCCTAATAAAGAACTGGAATAACTGAATGAGGACAGTGACTGCACAAAGAGAGATCACAGGTTGACCATGTAAAAGCAGCAAAGCGATGCCTGAGAAAATTGAAACAGTGTACTGACAAATACATTATAACACTCAAATCCACTTTGTCAGAAAGAAGAATAAACCAGTGAATTGGAAAACATGTAAGTTGAAGTCACCAAAAAATCAGGCCAAAAAGGTAAAGAATAAGCAGTAAAGGAAATCAAAGCCTAAGGGAGTCACTGAACCCTGGTACACACACGTTATCATGGGAGAAGAGAGGCATGAAGGAGCTCAGAGCCTGTCGAAGAAAGAATGCCTGAAAGTGATTGAATTCAGAGGAAAGGACAAAATAGACATGAGGATCTAAAAGACTTGAACTCCTTTGAACAAATTCAAAGAGAAACGAAGAATATTCATTGTAACTTAACTATATAAATTTAAGGATGAAGGCATAATCTGGACAACAACTAGAAAAAATGATTTTTCTAGGGAAGAGAGGAGAGGAGAGGAGAGGAAAAAGGAAAGTCAAGCAAAGCAGGAATCTCACAAAACTATCCTGCAAAAATAAAGTTGAATATTTTTTGCAGTGCAGTTTTGTGGTTATCATTTGTTGTCATTCCTTGTACAGCTGTGTTTATCTGTAGCAAATCTTTACTATGCCTCTGTCTTCCAGTATTTTACATTTTTGATGTTCGTGTTTTAATATTTAGATCTTCAATCCATTTTGACTTTAATTTAGCACATGGTGAGAGATGGAGGTCCAGTTTTAATTTTCTGTAATTATAAACCAAGTTTTCCAAGTACTTACCTATAAACATTGAGATTAATTTAGGTAAATAGATGCACCTGAAAAAATATAGTGTTGAGCAAAATAAACTAGACCCATAGCTTTAAATAGACTGTGGTATGTTTCCTCTGAGTGAGAAAAATTACAAAGATAATAATAAATGATGGATAGAAGGGCAAGAAGGGATGAATCTCTTACAGCAAGGAACAGGTTCATGGGAACAAGGGGGGGGGGAGTGAAGAAGAGGAGAAAAATAAGCAGAATAAAGATTTACCATGAGAAACCTAAAATCTTCAGTGAATGTAAGCATTGTGTGCCATAAGATGAGCTAAAATTAGTAATAATGACAAAAATGAAAGTCAGGATATAAAAATTTGGGTTCGGGGAAGAGAAGAAAAAAAGCTCTAGTACATACACAGAGCCTTCCCCCAAGATGGCTATCAACTGCATGCACTACAAGCAAACTGATAGCAAAAAAAAAAAAAAATTCCTAAAAATTGATGTTGGAATGAAGATGCCTTTTCCAAATTAAAAGGTACAAGCTGAAAGAGATCCTTGTCATTAGCCACTAGACTTTTTTTTTTTTTTCTTTTTGAGACAGGGTCTTACTATATAGTTCAGGCTGGCCTTAAGCTCACTTTGTAGCCCAGGCTGGTCTCAAACTCACAACAATCCTCCTGCCTCAGCCTCCCGAGTGCTGGGATTACAGGCCTGCACCACCACGCCCAGCTAGACTTGCTCTAAAGAAATGTCAATGACTGCTGCTTGAAATGAAGCAAAAGAGCAAGGCACAGCTATGCAACAACCAGCAAAAATGCATGGTTCTTTAGAAAAAGTAAATATCCTAACATGTACTACTTTAACGTTGGCACATGATTTAATGCCAAGTCTATTAAAATACTGTAAATCTATAGAATTTGTGAAATAAATATATAAGGTAACATGGAAACGGAAGCTATAAAGATTATACTTTTATATGAAATTAAAATTGTGTTGTTTCAGCTTAACAAAAATATTTGAAACTCTAAGGTATTTATGTAACTATAAAGATGAGTACAAGAACACAACTAATGAACACACACAAAAGGAAATGGCAAGTTAATTATATCATATCAGTTCCAAAAAAATCATTGGTGTTCTAAAGAAGGCATTAACAGTGGAGAGATGAAAAAGCCATATGGCAAACAGAAAGCTGTTAGTAAAATGACAGTAGGAAGCCTTTCCGTATAAGTAAATCCCGTAAATCAAGTGAATGAACTTCAATAAATAAATACAAATATTGGATAGTACAACAATGGGATAACAGTTATGCCATCTATGGGAGACTCACTTTAGGCCTAAGGACACACAGAAATGAAGGAAAGTAGATGAAAAGTCATCTGATTCAAGTAGCAACCAGAAGAGAGCAGGAGCCACTATACTCATCTTTACTACGATTGATTTAAAAGGTTTTGAGATGTCAAAGACATTATGAAATGATAAAAGGGTTACTTTACCAAGAACATTAAGAATAATAATTATGTATGTGCCAAACTTCAGAGCTCCCAAACACATGCAGCTTTTACAATGCTATAAGACTAATACCAACACAGGAAGAGCAGAAAGCTTCTCACTAAAACTAACTACAATCCAACAAATAGCATAGTAATACAGTTGGGAGTTCTATGGGAAAGGTATCTGTTATTTCAGGAAAAGAGAAGAAGAAATGAAACATGGATTATACATGATCTAAAGATAACATTTTCCTGCACTGAACTAATTATCAATTTAATATCACTCTTAGGGGATCATGTACCTTTCATAGGAAAAATTTAGGTTTAGACTATGATTACAAAAATTAGAAATTCTATGAACTAATATTTACATAGTTTTGGGTATCTCTTTGGTAATCTGAACTTTGATACAGAAAATGAACGTAAATCTATGAAAGACTTTCTGAACAGTTTGAAAGTTTCTAGGTATGTAGTTTTGAGCCAGGCAGGTATGTCTAATGCATTCGCGTGTGCTTCATTGTATGTAATGAGATTGGAAACAGATTCCTGAGAACTATGTATTTAAAATGGTAATAAATATTTTCTGGAAATCCACAAGGTTTTTGGAAATGATATAAGAAGAACATTTGACAAAGCCTGATTACACAAAAGGAACATGATTCTGAAGAAGCCGTAGATTTCAGCTGGTCTGTGGAAACAAGCAGATAATTCTAAATTTGTTTTATCTCCTTTGTTTGTTAATCAATTATTTGTCATTTCTCTGTTCCTAATTTCTTATGTATTTCTGTCTTCTTTTCCTTCTTTGAATTTTATACACATATATCTGGTAACATGAACAACTAGGTGAAAGAGCACTGTGCATTACAACAAATACTGTGAAATTCAATTATTTTGTTAAGTGAAATTCTGTATCACTTGTAATTTTTTAGTTTTAACACTATTTTGTACTCTCCTTGAAAAATAAAAGTTACATATAATTAATAATATTTTAATCATCATATACCATCATTATATCAACATACATTCCTATTTTCATCTTGAGAAATTAGAAGTACTTTAGCAGAATTAAGCATTCTAGGTTTATGAACCTATGAGATTAGTATGTTATTTATCTCATTTTAAGAAGAAAGCTGGAACAGGATTTTTGGTACTCACCTGTGACCTCAGAAGGCTGAGGAAGGAGGATCCACAGAGTTCAAAGCAGGCTAAAAGTACACAGTGAATCTGAGGTCAACAGAAATACATGACTATCTGAAAAAAAAAAAAGTAGAAAAGAAAGATGGGCTTTCAGAAAATAGAACCTCTATTCATATTTATAAAGTGATTGGGTCTTATACATAGTCAAGGGTTACATATGAAATTTAGCATCTAGTGATTACCTGGTACTTTTATTTATTTAATTCTATAATACATATATATATGTGACCCAGGGATATAGCTTAGTGGCATAAGCACCTGCCTGACAAGCACAAGGTCCTGAGTTTAATCCCTGGCACAATAGTAATAATAATAATAATAATAATAATAATAATAATAATAAATGTATTTGTATACAATTTATATGCGTTTTACATATTGATAGAAGTATACATGCAGGTGTATATGAATGAATATACAAATGTAAATCTGTTTAACACATTTCAAAGGAATTTATGTATTATAGTAAGTATCATGGAATATAAAAGCATGTTGGATTGCTTGGGCAAAAGAGGATGATGAGCATCAGAGGCAGCGTGACAATCCCCAAAGTGTTATTAAAGTGTTACTGGATAAAGAAATTTGCATTGAGAGGACAATGGAGTAGCTTAAATGGTTAAATACAACTGACATAGGTCAAGAATCATGCACAACTGGCCTATGATACAAGACAGAAAACACTGCCCAAATTTTACATTATTCAGGTGATGTTAATTTTTTGTTGCTGTTATTGTTGTTCGGGAGCTCACTACTCAGTTCAGATCCGTATGATCCTTCAGTTCTCAGGCTCCTCAGCAGCTGGGATTACAGGTGTGCGCCACCATGCCCTACTCCATCACCGGCTGAGCATGCCCCTTGGGTGGGACCTGTGTGGTCTGTGATAATGGGGTTCAAACCTCAGTCCCTGTGTTTGTCCAACTCTGACTTGTAATCTTAGGTTGTTAACCATCCAGAAGTAAAGCTGATTAGTATCCTGCAGCATATGCCATTCACTCTGCCTTATCTCACTCAATTGATTTTACTTGTTGTATGTTACCTTTTGTATTTCTGCTTTTCGCTTGTTATACTAGGGAGACTATATGATATTTACACATGTGTGTCTGGTTTATTTCACTTATGAGTATATGTTCAAGTGGCATCCACTTCACTATAAATGCTTCAAACTTATCATTCTTAATAGCTGAGTAATACTCCATTATATAGAAATACCACATCTTTTTCAACCATTCCTCATGTGATGGACATCTTGGTTGTTTCCAAGATTTTGCTATCACACATTG
>PVKA01017421.1:0-45814 GCA_004027165.1 Ctenomys sociabilis | reverse complement strand
TTATTGAATCTTTGATATAATTCAGCTATAAAAAAACCTGTAAATATAATTTCATGTATGCACCTTGTACAGTACCAAAACGTTATGAAAACAGTTTGCAATGTATTAATTCATCGACTCTGTATGGTTAAGGTGTCTTGAAACTGTCTGATTGACATTTGTATTTTAATAAAATAAAAATAAATGGAAAAAAAAAGGACTAGGAAAGAGGAAGAAGAACAACATTCACTATGTACATACACTAATACAACACAGTGGATATGTGCAGAATGCACCAAATCATATACTCATAACAGAGCATAATAGAAAGAACATAGAGCTAGCACAATTTTGGTAGATATCAGTAAAGCATTACATGTTCAATATAAAATAAATAGAGATAAAATATAGAGGATTTATCCAGAAAATTTAATTTTATAAAAGCTAAAATTCAATAAAGAAAATGTGAAAAGTCTAATATTAGAATTAGTGTTGTTGATATCAACTAAAAATCACAGAAGAATGATGAATAAAAACAGATGAATAAAAAAATCAGAGAAATGCAATTGCATATAATTGAAGTATATGTTACGTGTGCTATGGGAATTTTAAGCATAAGTGAGAAATTTTAACACCTACACTGTTTCCCACAGTAATCATGTTTTGTTTGGGTAATATTAAATATTGTTCAAAATGGTAGTAATCTTGAAAGCGGACATAATCGCATGCATAGTGTGCATAAAATTATAATGTGCAGAATGCAAAGGCTAAAATTTAGTATTTATATTCATCATTTAAAAATTATGTATTTGTACACTTCACAAGATATTGAAAATCATACATGATATTAAATGAATGCACATTAATGATAAACATGTATATAACACCAATCTATTAAATCATTTTAATTTATTTTTATAGATGTTAGTTTATTAAGTGCCAGGAAATTGAAAATATTTATACATCATTAATAATCAACTAGAATCCAATCAAAACTAGTCGACACATAGAAATTATTACACCAGTTTTCTACTGGAGTAGCTATGAACTCATAGATACAGAGATTGTCTTATTTGGTAAAATTAATAACTTAATAATTAAGAAAAAAGAACTACCTAGAAAGCTCAGCAGACTGAAGTGAGTGCAAGCAGAGGCACTCTGAGATGGCTATTGATACTGGGCTTGGTGTTGTGTACCTGCAATCCCAGCTTTTTGGAGGATATAAATAGATAGATCACTATGAGTCTAATCTGATAGTGAGACCCTGAACAACTTGTAGACCCTTCCCTAAAATACAAAAATAAATAAACAGATAATAATAATAATTAGGAAAATATCTCTAAGAAATAGGGCATTTAAGTAAAGAGGTGGGCTTCTGTGGCTCTGTAATGAGAACAATAAAAAGCAAATGAACCTTGCTGTTCATGCTCTTAAGAATGTACTTTCAAAGTGGATTCTTGGTTCGTTACCTGTCAGTTACATGGATTACATGGTTTCTGGTAAATCATTTGATGCTAAATTATTTTAATAAGAAAGCAATAAAATCAAAATTTTGAAACATTGTTCTAGTATATATGGTACTGATGTCTTGGGTATTAGATAGGAGAATACCAACATTTCTTGATACATTGTTACTCTGAAATGTTACTGTTTGAAGAAATTTAAGAAAAACAATGTAGGAGATAAAAATCATGAAGAGTTGAACAGATATAACAATTTTAATCCACCAAGCAGTCATAATGACTAAAAGTATATATCCACTAAATGTTAGAACATGTAGTTTTTAAAACAAACATGACAGGACCTAACAGTGGTGATTGGTTATAACACAATTCTGTTTAATGACTTTTACAACCTACTATTGCTAATACATCAATAATTTAAACAAATATGGCAAGAAAAATATCGATATAAATTATAGTATATATCAAATGGAATTAGAAATCAAGAAAGACATATTTTATTCAAGAACTTCAAAGTATACAATCTTTCGTTCAGTATGAAGATATTTATCTAAAATATACCATTTTTAGTAAAAGGTAAACGATGTGTACGACTTACCTTTGTTATTATATAAGTCTTGCTTTATCTCAGTATTAAACATCCATTAGAAAACTATAAAAATGAGGTATAACAAGTAAAGCCATATTAATATGGTGTAATATAAAAGGCTCAAGTCAACAATTTCTGATATTGCAAGTCCTATGGAAAACACACGATTATTATGGACTACTGGACCATACTGGATTATTTTGCTTAATTCACACACCTACAATATTTAAAGGGGAATGGAATACCCATCTATGACAAAACTAAACAAAAAATAGGATACAAGTGAAGGACCATTTTTTGTCTGTATATTCAAAATATGATAGATATACAGCTACTTTCCCTTAATTCAATGAACAGAAAGGTTTGTACTAATAGTGTTTGTGGACAGGATATCATGTCTTCATCTTTTACTATGAATGACCACTAAGACAGAAATATGTAATGTATTAATCATTGAAACTGTCCTACAAAATATACCATTTTAAGTCTTTATCATACTTTCAAGAAATACACAAAAAGTATGTTTTACAAGTTATAAGAGCTTAAACCAGACACACATGTGTAAATATTGTATAGTCTCCCTAGTATAACAAGCAAAAACCAGAAATACAAAAGGAAACGTACAACAACAATTAAAATCAATTGAGTCAGATAAGGCAAAATGAATGGCATATGCTGCAGGATACTAATCAGCTTTTCTTCTGGATGGTTAACAACCTAAGTTCATAAATCAGAGTTGGAGAAATAGAAGAACCACAAGGCCAGCCAACATTTTGGCTCTAGCCTTTCAAGGTCAGTGAAGACTCAGGAAGTAGGAGAACCTGTACTGCAACATCATGAAACTCAGGTGAGCTCCAAATTTTCTGAACAAGGAGATTATGGAGCCACAGAGGAAAGAGACTGAAGTTCTATAGTGTGCCTGGGGAGAGTCACATGGAGAGAAAACTTTCTCTCATGCTCTCACAGAGAGCACACTAGACAAGCATTGGCCGTGACTCATCCACATGGATGACACAAACAAAGGATCTACAGAATAAGGCACAGGACTACAAGATAAACCCTGAGGGGACTTCACTGACCACATAAAAAACATAATTTAATGAAACAAATACAACAGAGAGAAACTGCAGAAATTGTACAAATACATGGACATTGAACAATATATATTTGAATAAGCAGTTCATCATCAAAGGATTTATGGTTCAATTTGTAAAATATTTTTGAATCAAATGAAATTTTAACAATTATGTATCACACTCCATGGGCAAGAGGAAAACGTTATAAGAGAAAAGTTTATACAAATAAATACTTATTTTGTAATTCACAGTATCAAATATAATTTAATGATGTATTTTAATTAGTTTAGAAAGAAAAACAAATCATATTAAATTTCAGTAGGTGAAAAGAAATAATGAAGTTCAAAGTTGCATTTGTTAAAACAGAGCAATACAAGAAACCAATAAAACAATTTGTTCATTTCAAAACAAAAAAACTGACAATCCTGTATCTCAACTAACCAAAAGAGAAATGATAATCAGCTAAATAGCATTAAGGTAAATAAGTGGAATATTACAGCAGCATGCACTGAAATCTAGAGAATCTTTGGAAAATAATATAAAATATTATGTGTCAATATCAAACAATGTGAAAAAATCTGACATGTGTGGCATATAAAATTGAATTAAGACAAATTTTGAAGCAGAAACGGATCAAAAACAAGAAACGCAGGTGAAGCAATACTAATCATTGACCAAATGAAAAATGTCTGAGGACCAGAATTAGTCATACTAAAATTTGTCAGACTTTGAAAGTATAGATAATAATGCTTTTCAAATTAGCATATGAACTAGAAATAGACAAGCCGCTTTCAAAGTTATTTAATGAGAGAGAGAGAGAGAGACAGAGAGAGAGAGAGACAGAGAGAGAGACAGAGAGAGAGAAAATAATAGAGCAAAACTGACATTGAAAATAGAAGAAAAAAATCCACTCTAAAATATTTGAAAATTAAGTGCAACGTTGGTTTCATTTCAGGTATACAACTTTGGTACAATACATATGAATTAATGGATGCAATGTATGATATAGATTCAAAAATTTAAAAAACACATAATGTTCTGTGATGCCCTTACATTCTGCTTAGAAGCAACTTCTGACTCCCAAAGCAAGAAGGAGAAACCAAAACACAACCTAGTGATTTCACAGAGTTGAAGCTTACAGACCTTGGGGTTTTGAAAGGTCAACACACCTGGCTGTATTTTGTAAGGCAGAGTACCAGTAGAGGAAAAAGCTCCAGAAATTTACATATGGTTCCTCAAATCTTTAGCTGAGAATTGGTCTGTGCATTCACAGGATGAAGTTCTTGGAGGCTACACAAAGAACTGTTGCAGGAAAAAATAATTGCAGTTTTTACCCACCATAGTAGAGACACCTCAGGCCATTCAGTAGATATTACTCAGAGTTACACTTTAAGAGAACAGATAAATTAGCCCTAGAGTGAAGACTACTGTGGTATTTCCCTGAAAATAACTGAACCAGAAAATAAGCCATATATGAATTTTCAGGATTCTCATAACCCCTCTCCCCAGAGTAAGCTCCAGTTAAAATCATCAACCAGATGGACATATTTAGTATGTCCATTGCAAAACATAACAGATGTTTTTTTTTTTTTTTTTTTTTTTGCGGAACCGGGGATTGAACCCAAGCCTTTACATTTGTCAGGCAAGCACTTATTCCACTGAGCTATCTCCCTGGCCCCAAAAATGGATATATTGAATTGTAAAATAATACATGATTATAAAATTAAGTATAAATAATATTGGTACTAAATGTTTATAAACACCCAAGTAGATGCCTTTGGATGAAAGGTAAAGATACCTATGTAAACAGATGAGCCCAAGACTTAGTGCCAAATGACCAATCAGGGTACAGACAGAATACATAAATGATGTGTTCACTTAATAAGGAATGGGTATAGTTTTGTGTAATATGAATCATCATAATTTTGTATATTATAATGGATGTACCTAATGTACTTGTGTAAAATTAAAAAAATGTTTTTTGGAAAAAAAATAAAATAAAATATTTGAAAATTAAGTGCAACGTTGGTTTCATTTCAGGTATACAACTTTGGTACAATACATATGAATTAATGGATGCAATGTATGATATAGATTCAAAAATTAAAAAAACACATAAGAGTTTGAAAAACTTTCAATGAAAGGCAACATTGCTTCAAAGCAAAAGCCATGAAGAAACTAGAGATGTAAACATCTTGTTTCAGTACAATAAAGTCTATATTTGACAAACACATACATCAATATCATATTGGACGGGAAACAACTGTAATGCTAATATTCAGAGAACATGTTGTGAGTTTTTTAAAAGTAAGTAACTTTAAACTGTGTTCTTTGAACAGTGGGAAAAGACTGTAATTAGAGATAAGACAATAGTTAGAAAAGAAAAAAAAATAGCCCTACTAGTGAGGATAACATTATATTTATGGAAAATTCTGTAGAAGAAAATGAAAATGTGTTCCTCACAAACGCCAACCACTCTATAATTTTATGAAATACCTTTAAGCACTTTCTACCTTAAATAGAAACACTTTGAATTTTTAACAGAAGTGAATATTTGACTTATATTCCAATTTGTGCCTGTTCTAAGATTGTGTATAAGTTTTTAAACCTGGTATGTAAAACTATCATGAAGTATACTGCAATGTTCTTGAAAATTTGTCAAGAACATAACTTTAGTTTCACAATGTATTAAAGTAAAAGTATCTATTGTTAGCTTTTTTATTGGTATTTTCTTGAAATTTACTAATCACTTTTCAAGTGCCATTTTCAGCGCTGGCCAAATAGTACAGTGGATTAAAGTGCCTGCAAGCAGGCCCAGGGCCCAGGGGTTCAATTGCTGGGCCTGCCATGCTGGTCACACCCCTGGGGCACCCTGAGATAACAGTTGAGCCTGGGCCAAGTGGCTCGCAGGGCCTCTAATGCCAGCTCTTGATAGGCTGAAAACAAGAGAATCACTACAAGTCTGATCTGGTAGTGAGACCCTGAACACCATGTAGAACCTTCCCTAAAATACAAAAATAAATAAATATAAAAAGATAAATAAAATGCTATTTTATCAGGCCAGCCAGATAGCTCAGCAGACTACAGCACCTGCTTAGGTAGTTCACAGTTCTAACCCCCTCCTGAGGAGACAGCCCTGTCCCAAGGGAGCACTGAGACATTGATTGAGAATGGGGATTGCGGCGAGTACCTATAATCCCAACACTTGGGAGACTGAAAGCACCTGTAGACCCTGTCCTAAATACATTTTTAAATAATTTTATTTTCTCAGTTCTTAGTTTGGCATCTTTTTCATTTCTATAACTTTGTATTCAGTTCCTAAACATCCATGAATTTCTGAGTTTCATGCTTTCTTTATTTCTTTTTAAGCAGCTGTGCATAGAATTTTATTAATAATCTTCTTATCAAATTCATTGTTAATATGTACAAATACTCAAAGATATTTTGCATTGAACATGTATTGTGTTACATTGTCCATGTTGGTTCCAAATTCTAAGAGTTTTTTTTTTTTTTTTTTTTTTTTGCTGGAGGTTCTTGGTCTTCTGTGTGAAGTGTCATGGTATCTGTAAATAGCAATCATTTGGGTTGACCCTTTCCTATATGTACTCCTTTTATGTGTCTTGCTTACTTATTGGCTCTGACCAGTGTTTCAAGTACCACGTTGAATAGAATAGGTGATAGTGTGCATAGTTGTCTTATTCCTGAATTTAGACAAAACACGTTTTTGTTTTCCTTAATTAGTATATTCTTGAGTATTGGTTTGTCATAAATAGTTGTTATCAAGTATGGTACTAGTTTAATTCATGAAACAATGTTGGATTTTGTCAAAATAATTTTCTGCACCTATTGATATGATAATATAGTCAAGTTTTAGATTATTTCTGCTTTCT
The DNA here is from genome assembly GCA_004027165.1 of Ctenomys sociabilis. NCBI lineage: Eukaryota > Metazoa > Chordata > Mammalia > Rodentia > Ctenomyidae > Ctenomys > Ctenomys sociabilis. The sequence continues at coordinate 38,817 of PVKA01017421.1, read as the reverse complement.
TCATCATACCTGCGATTGAAGTTGCAACTCTGAGCCAGTTACACAATTATGCCACTGAGCTGTCTCCTAGGCCTGATTGTGTGATATTTGATCTTGCTTCTCTTTATGTGGTGTATTACATCTATGGACATATTTAAATTGAGCCATCCTCTCATTTCTAGGATAATGTCTATTTTTTCATGGTGTATCTTTGTCATAATATGCTGCATTTTACTTGCAAATATTCTATTGAGAACTCTTGGATCTATATTTGTTAGAGAATGGCCCATAATTCTGTTAAAGGCTGAGCTCTTTCTGTAGTTTTGGGACCAGACTTCTGTAAGTAAATTTGAGAGCCCACCATACTTTGAAATTTCTTTGAAAATTTTGAGGATCACTGATGATACAACATCTTTAAAGCTTTGGACAAATAAACAGAGAATCCATCAGCCTTGGGCTTTCATAATTCATATATTTTTTATTACAAAATGAATTTCAATTCTTCTTACTTGGTTGTTAGTCATATTTATGTCTTCTTGGGATACTTTTGGTGTTAGATGTATACATATATATAAAATTAACAAATATATATATATACATTTCTCTAAAATTTGTTAATTTTTTGTACTGTAATTTTTATATAATTTTTGAAGTAGTGACTATGTTCTGGAATTTTACATTCTGTTGGATTCTTTTTACCTTTAAAATTTCCAATTGCATTGATATGAAAAATAAATCTAAAAATGTTTAAAAACCTTTGCTCTAAATGTATTGATATGAGATTTTTCTCTTTCTTTGGTAAGTATTCTTTTTTATATAGATTTGATTCAGGTTCTCACAAAACAACTTGTACTCTTGGTGATCCCCCTGTTTTCAGCCTCCCTGGTGCTGGAATTACAGGTGTGCACCACCATGCACAGTCTTCCTGGCCAGCTCAGGGTACTGTGGGATGGAGCCCAAACAGAAAGTGCTGGGGATTAAACTTTGTACCTGCACTTGCCTAACCAGGTGCTTAGTCAGATGAGCAATCTCAATTGCCCTTGATGAGAATTCTTAAAGGCTTATCCATCTCATTTGTTCTTCTAGCAAACCAGCTCATTCACAAATTGAATTCTTTTAGGATTTTTTTTAAGTTCCAATTTCATTGACTTGCATTACCATCTTTATAATTTTCTTCCTTTATTATGGTTTCGGGCTGATTTGTTGTTATTTCTCAAGCAACTTAAGATTTCTCATGACATTTTTTTGTATAGGTATGCTCAATTTTCCTAACATAATTATTTATTCTGAACAATTTTCCTCATAAAAATGTTTTTGTGAATACCAGTGGCTTTTCAAGTTAAGTAGTTATTGTCATTATTTTAAAAAAAATTTTACTTTTAAGATTTCTTTTGTGATCAACTGGTTGTTTATGACTATGATGTTATTTTTTAATAATTTTATGGTGAAAGAAGTAACAATGACATAGTTTCAAAACAGGCTAATAGTAATTAATACACTGCTTATTGTCTTGGTAGTAGTTATTCATGGTACAAGATGTAGACATGATATCTTGTCTAAACACTATTAGTTCAAAACTTTCATTGAACTAAGAGAAAGTAGCAATATATGTATCCTAAATATTCTGTATATCCAGATTTTCACATAAACTGGTCCTTCATTTATATCACCTTTCTTATTTACTTTCGTTAGAGATGTGTATTTCATTGCCATTCATACATTATTGGTGCGTGAATTCAACAGAGTAACCCAATATAGTGCAGTAGTTTGTAATAGTAGTGGGTTATCCATATGACTGGACATATCAGAATTCATTGACTTGAGCCATTTAAATCTCAGCATATTAATATGGCTTTACTTTTTATACCTCATTTTTAAATTTTCTCCAGGATAGTTAAGACCAAGATAAAGCAAAACATATGTAACAAAGACTGCAACTTTTGTATCTGACAAGGTAATTCAAATACCCTCAAGACTTACCCACAAAGCCTGTTCATAGATGTTTTCTCAGTGTCAGCCAAGTGGATGAGTCATGGCATTGCTTGACCAATTTACTCTCTGTGAAAGCCTGGAAGAATATTTTTTCTCCATGTGACTCTCCTTAGGCACACTCTACATTATCAAGCACTTTGCTCTGTGGCATCAAAATCTCCTTGATCAGAAAATTTGGGACACAACTAAGTTACATGATGTTACAGTGCAGGTTCACTCACTGAAATTGAAGGATGATGGCCAAAATGTTGGCTATCTTTGTAGACCTTCTTTTTCTCTAATTTTTTGGTCTGCAGACTTAAGTTTTTAACCCTCCAGAAGAGAAACTTAATCACATTATTATCATATAACATAGGCTATTCAACATAACATCAGTATCTGTCTGAATATCAAATGCCTTAGACATACATTTATATACACAACATGGTTAAGGCAATAATCCTGAGAATTTCCATCAGGTTTTGAAACTCACAGTTAGATGTATATTATCACCCTGACTGACTACATATACCCATAACTGTGAACTAAGCAATTGCAATGAAGATAGCAATGTGTAATAATACTAGGGCTTTGCTTGGAATCCCTGTCATACCGGTCTTCTAAAAGCATACTGGTTCTAATGTCTTATAAATTACTTCTATGCTTTCTTTCAAGCAAATTTTTGTTTTAAAAAACAAGGTAATAAATGAAAACAAGATGCAAAACGTCATAGGACTGTCCTGCTGCAATGTTGTATATGGTTAGATGTCTAAATTTTTGTGTAAAAATTTCTAATTGTTTATTTCTATTTTTTACTATTTTTATTCTTTTTTCACATTCTGTATGATTTCAAAGTTTAGCATATCAATGCTTGATGGAAAATAACTGAATCATGTTATGTCCAAGGCATGTGATATTTAGAGTATGATGCTAATTTTCCACGAGATTTTGCATTTTTTAAATTTGTTGTCTCATTGATTTCTACATTTTATTGCACAGTAGTCAGTAAGTATACATGAAGGTAATTTTACTTCTTTTATCTTTACAATAGCAGGCTTTGTAGATTACCATGAGATCTCTTTTGAAAAAAGTATCATACATTGCTGAAAAAGAATGTATAGTATTTTGTAGAACAATGGAATATCCTGTCCATATCTATTAAATCTATATATCAAAGTGTGTAGTGCACATTTGATATTTCTTTATTGATTTTGTGTATTTAGTTTATCTATATCTTTGAGCTAGTGAGGTGTTAAATTTCCCTACTGTGATTGTAATAATTTTTATGTGATCTTTCATTTCATGAGTTTCTGATTTATGAAGATAGGTGTTTCCAGTATTTGATCCATATATGCTTGACAATGTTATCTCTTCTTTGTGGATTGTTACTTTAACTACTGTGTAGTGCACTTCTTTTCTAATTTTATTAAGTTTTCAGTTAAGTTTACCATGCCTGATATTAGAGTTGCTGCACCTCTTTCCTTACAGGGTCCTTGTGAGTGACATGATTTTCTCTATCCCTTAGCTTTTAGTCGATGTAATCACTTTGATTTGGTGGGTTTCTTAACTGGAACAGACAGTTTTTGCTTCGTTATTCAGTCTGTGTCTTGTGATTGGAAAGTTAAATCCATTATTACTGAGATATTGGTTGCTTATTATTATTACTTCCTTTCTCCGTTGCTGTGCTAGTCATTCTTTTCTTAACTATTTTTTCTGTTTATGCAGTGAGCTCACTGATTTTCTCTAAATTTTTTGATGAGTTGAATTCATCTGTTCTGTCAAGAATGTTCTTAAGTATTTTCTCTAGAGCTGGTTTAATACTCACATATGTTCTGAGCTCATCTACTTTAGGAATATACCTTACTTCTCCACATATTTTGAAGGATATCTTTGCTAGTTTAGACAGTCGGGTAGGATGATATTTGTTAGTAGAACTTCACATCAAGTTCTTCTGGTCTTCAGGGGTTGGCAAAGAAATCTCCTGTGATTCTAATTGGCTTAATTTTATACAGGATTTTTGTTTCTTGCTTTTGAGTAGTTGCTTTCAAAATCTTAGCTGGATACCTGTGGTACCCTCTTTTTCCTATTGCTTTTTATGGATGGTTACTATTATTTGGAGAGTGCAGAAGTGAGGTGAATGTGTGGCTTATATGGAGATTTTCAGTAGGATGTTAATTCTGAATTATTTTCTGCTATGTGTATCTAGTGGTAGTATTTTGTCCTGAATTTTATATGATGTTAATTTTCTTCTTTTTTTCTGAAAGGATTACTTCTATTTATAACAGCATAAACAGATTTACGCTTAGATTCTATATGACAATTACTGCAAACATTTTCCCCATTTTGTCTATTCTCAATGCACAATATGACTGCTTAGTACTGTTGTTGCTCTTCAGTGAAGTCAGTGAAATAGGATGGGAAGAGTGGGTGGTATTTTGGTGAGTACTGTAAGGTGGTAAGTGGAAATTTTGAAAAGGAAACTATTGGTGAATAACAAGAAAGAATGATGTGGATTATGATTTCATTGGTATATTTTTAGTTGAGTTGAAAATTTACTACTGATAATTTTCATATCATATTTTGTGGGGCAATTGTGAGATATTTGTGAAACATGCTTCTCTTTGCAGTTGAGAATATTTGGTTATTAACACTTACTTATAGAAGGCCAATAAGCTAGAAAAGATATGGAGGAGCCCATTGCTTCACATGGGGAAAATTCAGGAATTGTATTAGTGATGGGAGAGGTGAGACAGCTATGTATGCTAAATTGAAAAACTCTGGGGGTGTCTGTTGTGTGTTTTGAAAAATAATTAAGATATATGTTAATAACATTATCTCAGAGATTTTGAAGTGAAGAAAGTAGATTAAAATCAGAGACAACATAGAGATTTACTAAATCCTAGCTAATGAAAGAGCAAATATACAACAGTAACAATCTAATAGACACATAAAAAAGCATAGCACCACATGTTCAATACTTCAACAAACACAAATACTTAAACCAATAAGATGGCCATTGTGCTTAATATTATGGCCCCGTGATGTATACTACATTTTTATACTTTTCTGCTGGATGGTTAAGACTTAGATAGAGCAAGACTTATATACTCACACATGTACTTTATATTATTTATGTGGTCAGTGAAGTCCCCTCAGGATTTATCTTGTAGTCCTGTACATTATTCTGTAGATCCTTTGTCTGTATCATCCATGTGGATGAGTCACGGCCAATGCTTGACCAGTTTGCTCTCTGTGAGAGCTTGAGATAAAGTTTTCTCTTCATGTGACTCCACAGGCACACTATAGAACTTCAGTCTCTTTCCTCTGTGGCTCCATAATCTCCTTGTTCAGAAAATTTGGAGCTCACCTGAGTTTCATGATGTTGCACTACAGGTTCTCCTAAGTCGTGAGTCTTCGCTGAATTTGAAAGGCTAGGGCCAAAATGTTGGTTGGCCTTGTGTCTCTTCCATTTCTCCAACTCTGACTTGTGATCTTAGGTTGTTAACCATCCAAAAGAAAAGCTGATTAGTATCCCGCAGCATATGCCATTCACTTTGCCTTATCTGACTCAATTGATTTTAATTGTTGTTTACGTTTCCTTTTGTATTTCTGCTTTTTGCTTGTTATACTAGGGAGACTATACAATATTTGCACATGTATGTCTGGTTTATTTCACTTATGAGCATATGTTCAAGTGATTTTTCATATGTGATTTCTAAGAATCTTCTTTTCCAGCGAGTTTGATCACTCACACACCGAGTTTTCCATTGACCCCTACACTGCAAAAAAAAAAAAAGAAAAGAAAAAAAGATTCACTGAAAATCAGTACCTCTTTCTGGTAGTTTGAAAGCATTTTTTAAGATTGTGATCCACACTGAGTTCTTGGATTGAAAACAATTGCTATTCTCCCTAAGTGTTGGGGTTGGCTTTGGAAGCCAATTTCACTGCCACCAAATTCTCCAAAGTCAGTATTCCTATGCAATGAATTCAGTTACAGCTTTAACAAGCCTCTTCAATATAGTCACATTTATTAGAGGTATAGAAAGTTATTCGTTGAGAAATAACATAACAAAATACCTTGATGTAAGTATTGTTTTATCAGTATTAATATGACATCAATATGAGTTGCTAATCCTATGTAACTCTGGCTGAATCTTGAGTCTGATTGCAGGAATTGAGACCCAGATTACCAGTTGCTATATTTTATCAACCACACTCTTTAGTCTACTTTCAAATTCCAGGAGCCTGTCATGACTATCCTTCCCTCACCTACTCTTGGAAATTGAGAATATGAAGTCACCAAGGAGGCATTTGGGGACTGAGTTTCAAATACCCAGCCCTGTCCCGAAATGATATCTCCACCAGTCCTGTTCCACATCACTATGTCCTAGGGCAATTGTACTGCACTCACCAAATGTTACCTCAGGATGACCACTGCTGAAGCTATGACTGGTGTTCTTCCAATTCTCTCCAATTACTAAAAAGTCTCCTCATCTCAATTCATTTATCTGTAAGCAAAGAACTTATTGGTTTCTCTGTGCATCTTGTCTGGCAACCAGCCACTGTCCTTAATGCCATGGTTTATCTTCCAAATTGTGGGACACCTCTTCTGAATCACATAATCCTATGTTCTCTGTTAGTTTTCTCATTGTTCCCGTGTACCCTCCCCTTACTTCAATTTCTCTCCAAACTACTGTCCTCCAGACTCCACTTTGTCCTTAGAAGCTGAGCTACTGAGACTCAATGATCTAACATCTTGTTTCAATTTCTACCATCATTTCCTGTCATTCCCTTTATTCTCCCACTCTCTATTTCTCTTTCTCTTTGCTAATATTTACTCTCCTATCTGCAATTCATTTTTTAAATGCATGTAAGAAAAACCAAAATATTTGATAATCACCTTCTTTTTGGTCAGAACCAGGGATTGAACTCAGACCCTTGCACTTGCCAGGGAAGTACTTATTCTACTGAGCCATCTCCCCAGCCTCCAAAATTTCCTTTTTGAGTTTGGCCTATTTTGCTTCACATAATAACGTCCACTTCCATCTATTTTCCTGGAAAACTCATTCTTTTTTCATTTTTCCTTGTGGCTAATATGTTCCATTCTGTACATATTACACATCTTCAATTCATCTGATTATAAACAGCAAGCCTGAGTTTTAGGTTGGCTATTATGAAATTTTGTCAAACTAAAGATACAAATGCAAGTAGACTGGATTAAATATAAGTGAATCAAAGAGCTGTGGTCACCCATGGTTGCTTTGCTATCTTCTTTTGACTGTGAATTGTTTCTCCTCTTCAATGCCTATAAGCCATGCCATGCTTCCTTCTTTCCTGTGAATTACTAAGCCACTGCATTCCTGAGCTCACTTAGCCTTTCTCCCTTTAACTCTGTCTCAGGTGTTTTGTCTCAGTAATGAGAGTGAAAAGGGTAAGCAACATTTTTCTCCTATTCTGTAATATTTTTCTTCAGTCTATTGGTTGCTTCCTACGTTGTGCTGCAGTTTGTTAATTAAATCCTGAATCAATCTCAAACTGCAGACCTGCACCTCAATGACTACATGGATTTTAGAGGGAAAACCACACATAAACCATAACATTTTGTCTCTGGACCCCCACTCATACACATCCCTTTATGCAAAAGGCATTTTAGTACTTATCTAACAGTTGCTAAATAAGCAACACTTTCAGAATTTCTGAAAAATCTGAGTCCCAATCCTCCACGAAGATCTAAGGCAAATTCTTAGCTGTGAGTCCCTATACAAAAGAAATGTTGAATGCTTCCAAAATTCAAAGACATAAGACAAACATTACCATTCTAAAAATTGTAAACAACAGGGGAATCCAAAACATTGGGAGCAACACGAACACATATTTAGCAGGGCAAACATTAAATTCTGTATTTCCATATAGAACATCCAAAGCAATCTGTGGAAAATTGTGAGCTTCCTTTGGCTCTCCACCAATGGCACTCATGGTGGTAGCTCCCATGGCTTCTCACTTAGGTCAGCTTTGCTCCTTCCTTGCATTTTTCCTTAGGTATTCCTGGCTTTTCCAAACTTCTGGAGTTTCCAATGAGTAGGCTTCTGACTCACAACTTTATACACTGACCAATCAGAGGCACATTGACTGATTTCCCAGGCCTTCTTCTCAAATAGACAGAATCCTTTTTAACCTCAGAACTCCTGCATTATGAATTCATCTAAAACTATTGCCATATGGCTGATGTTGACTTCTATTGCCAACTGAAGAAGTACCCAGGTTTTCTTCTCTCTTTGGTGCAGGAGTCCAGTGCCTGGGTAACTGAGTACTCTGATCCTGATTCTGAGGAACAAATTTTCCATGCTGATGTCATTCTTGAACCTGATGTGGCCAACAGCACCATTCTGTAACACAGGACTCTGAGGTTTTCTCCTAAAGGCACAGCCCCTTACCCTTTTGGTTCTGTGGTTACAAAGACTTACTGCCTCCTGTCATGCCCTCAATCCATCATTTTGATTCCATTGTTCCTTGTCCACCACAATGCAGATCCTCTGAGCTCTATCTTTTCCTTCCACAGCCTTACTGAAGCTTCCTTTCCGAACAAAGTTACAAAATTTTAAATCATACTGCTGGGCTCTTTACTCTTGACTTTTAGCATAAATCTGACTACAAGCCCCAACAATAGCCATGCCACTTCCTCAACATTCCACTGCTTTGAGAATTCTTTTGAAAGTTTAATCCGTTCCCCCTACTTTATCTCAATCTCTTTCACTCTCTGGAAATGAATAAAATGTAAACAACCTTTCTGCCAAGGTGAAACACAAATGATCTGGAGTTGAACAACAAATGCATGCCTTTTTCCCCAGCAGAACTCTCCCCAGCCTGGTCTTTACTGGCATGATTTCCATCAGTCTTCTAGTCTTCTGAGGTCTGACCAGAATCTCCCATACAAAACAACTGAAGATGTTCCAATGATTTGCTTGTCGACAACATCTCAGAACCTTTCCTATCTCTTCCCATGAGCCATTTCGCAAAAATCATAAGCCACAGGGTCAGGATTAGCCACAGCAATGACCCGACTCCTAGTACCAAATTCTGTCTCAATTACTGTTATCTTGTTGCTGGGAGAAATACCTGATGAGATGAAAAAAGGAACATTGTTGTTTGTTTTTCTGGCTCACAATTACTGGAGGTTTCAGTCCATACTCAACTGGCTGGAATGCAGAGGGTCACATAGCAAAGAGCAACCCGAAGACTCAGGACATAGGAGAACCTGTAGTGCAACATCATGAATCTCAGGTGAGCTCCAAATCTTCTGAACAAGTAGATTATGGAGCCACAGAGGAAAGAGATTGAAGTTCTAAAGTGTGCCTGGGGAGAGTCACATGAAGAGAAAACTTTCTCTCAAGCTCTCACAGACAGTAATCAGGTCAAGCATTGGCTGTGATTCATCCACATGGATGACACAGACAAAGAAAGTATAGAATAATGTACAGGACTACAAGATAAACCCTGAGAGGACTTCAATGACCACATAGGAAATATAAAGTTCATGTGTTGGTATATAAGTCTTGCTCTACCTAGGTCTTAACCATCCAGCAGAAAAGTATAAAAATGAATTATACATCGTGAGGCCATAATATTAAGCCGAGCTGTAATGGCTATGGTCGACAATTTCTTTGAATAACTCACTATGGTTGTAGAATGCTGGACTACGTTGGATTGTTGTGTTGAGTTCAAGCACCTAAGTTAGTTGAATGTCAATGGAGTGCCCACATTTGACAGGTGTAGACAAAGGAAGAGGTGTAGAAAGAAAAAATCATGATGTGTGTGTATAGACAGTACAGTTGGGATAGATAACACTGTGCTTCTACATAATTCTATGAGAGGCAAGATCTGCACTAATGGTGGTTGGACAGGATATTATGTCGGCTTCTAGTACCACGGTCATCCACTAGGTAAATAATTATTGAATTTTTGATATAATTCAGGTATAATAAAATAAGATAGGTAAGCAGCTACACTCTTAATTCACTGATAAGAGATATCTGGTAAAATAATATCTGTAAATATAATATCATGCATGCACCTTGTACAATACCAAAACATTATGAAAACAGTTTGCAATGTATTAATTCATCAAATCTGTATGGTTAAGGTGTCTTTAAACTGTCTGACTGACATTTGTATTTCAATAAAATAAAAATAAATGAAAAATAAATAAATAAATGAATAAATAAATAAATAAATAAAAAACAAAGAGCAACCTTTCATGGCAGGATGAACAGAGAGTAAAATGGCAGGAGCAGTGGCAACAATGCACACATTGAGCAAGTCTGTCTCTCTCTTTCTTTTATGTTACATTCAGGCTATTTACTCCAGGCTGAATGCAACAGTCACATCCATAATCCCAGCATTAATCAGACCCATAATCCCAGCCTTGAATCACGAATTAATCACAAGCTGTACAACTGCACCTCAATGACTACATGACACTATGGGGTGACAAATACACGCAAACCGTAAGAGTTAATAAATCAAATATCCCCCTTTTTCTTCCAAAGGAGATTGTGTTTCCATTACAGAACAAAGGTTTCTGTTAATTTCTTGGAAAACAGGGATTGGAAACTTGGGTAGATAGAATTACACATTCTAATTTTTTAGACTTCCCATTATGTGGAGGAAGAAATCTGATTTTCATTATATTTCTCTACACAAAATTATTGAAAGAATAAGAAATAAATATGTTTATTACTATAAGCATGAATGATGTGACTATCCAAAATTATTTTTAATCTTCAATTTAATATGAATAAATACAAATAATTCAATTTTATTAATATGTTCCCTATGAACTGGACAGAGAAGTCTAATAGATTTGATAATCAGATAGTGGATTTGATACAGCTTCTGTGAAAACTTAAAAATTTCAAGATCCTTTTCTCACTTCTTTTGTTTCTGCTTTGTGAGTATAGTGAATTGTTAGTCATAATTTTGGAAAAAGTCTAAAGCCATATGCTTTACCATTTCAAATTTGCTTATGTATTCTTTATGCTACACTGAGCTCTCTGAAAGAGGACTTTTGAAGGTTATTAGAATATGTCTTATTAATTATAATCTAAGAGATTCTAAATGGGTACTTAGCTATCGGGGACAATTATAGAAAGTATTACAGAGGAAACTATTAATGTATTAATGTCAGAAATTTTGAAACTATGATTAACATGTTAAATTGGTAGAAACATTTTTCTAAAAATTATAACTCCAAGTGATAAAATTAACATTGGCAGCCTGGAGTGTTTCTTGTTGATCTGTTGCAATGGAAATAAGAGTAGCACATTAGCACATTGAGAAATATCTTATCTAAAAAGGAGATGATTATTTCACAGCTACTTGTCATAGATGTCTAAGTTTTTCAATTTTTTTTTCGAATGCATAATTAAAATATTTATTTTGCATATAAAATAGAACACTGTGATCATTTCTAAGGAATTATAAATAATATTTTACAAATCAATTTCCACACAAAAGAAACAATCAAAACTATGTCTCAATATATCTGACATTTGAATAGAAATAATTTTAACACCAGGAACACTCCCTATTGGACCATTGTTTGAAATCTGTGACATTACCTTATTCTACATTGTCTCTTTGTCCAAATATCAAAGGTTCACACACAAGTTACTTCCCTAGATACAGTGCAGAAAATAGTATTTGAATGAAATTTCCATTTCTACTGACATTCTTTTTTCACAATGCTTATCAAAACAAGGGAGATTTTTGCAATAACTTTAGTGCACAGTGTATAACTAATGAGAAAGCTCAATTTGTATTCTACTTTTCATTTTTCATATTTTTAATATTTTTTACTATGAAGATATTTTCTTAGAGGAACTAAATAGTCATTGGTATACACTATATGTCCAATATTTCTTAGCCACACACACAATTACATATACATACAGTGTACACATTTATTTAAACAATATTCTTCCATAAATTAAGCAACCATTGTACAAATTTATGTGCTATTGCTGTCTTTATCTTATATATGATAAAGACTCAACTTGCTCAAGCCTAGTATTCTGGAATTTAAACTACTTCCATCTGCATCCTACAGCCCAAGTTAAATTGTTTTTGTTATGGTAGCCAAATCAGTACATTTAAAATAGTTGTTCAGCATCTTGATTAAAATAGTTTTTCACTCTCAGTATTTCATTGAGATACTATTAAAACCTATATGTGGATTCTGTGCAAATTACTTTATACTTTCAAGAAAACTGAATATAAAGACATACTTTTAAAAAACTGCACAAAATAACTGAAAACTAACTTTAAAACATTTTTTGTAGCTTGCAATATTTTTATTTTACTTCCTAGTTTTATTTTTATATTTTATTTTATTTATTAAGAAATAAATAGTAATGAGACAGTTTCAAAACTGATTAATAGGATTATTTCAATAATTAATACATTGTATACTGTTATATTTGCAGTAGTTATTCATAGTACAAGATACAGGCATGATATCCTGTCCAAACACTATTAGTACAAATCTTTCTCTTTGTATTAAGAGAAGATAGCTGTATATCTATACTATTTTGTATATACAGACACGAAATTATCCTTCATTTATATCCCCTGTTTTGTTTAGTTTTGTCAGAGATGGATAGTCTATTGCCATTTCAACATTATAGACGAGGGAATTCAGCAATACCATCCAATAGAGTCCAGTAATCCATGATAGTAGTAGTTTATCCACATGACTGGCAATGCCAGAGGTTGTTGACCTGAGCCTTTTACAGCTCAGCATATTAATATGACTTTACTTTTCATACATTGCTTTTATACTTTTCTGCTGGATGGTTAAGACAAAGAAAACAAGCAATGTAACTTCTGTATCTGATAAAATCAGTCAAGTCCTTCAGGATTTATCCTGCAACTCTTTAACACAATTTGTAGATCTTTTGTCAATGTCAGCCATGTGAATGTGTCACGGCCATTTCTTAATCAATTTGCTCTCTGTGAAAGCCTCAGAAAATATTTTCTCTCCATGTGACTCTCCTTAGGCATGCTCTACATCAGCGATCACTTTCCTTTGGGCCACATAATCTCCTTGTTTAGAAAATTTGGGACACCACTGAGGTACTTAGCTCCACAGATTAAAGGGCCTTCAAGCAGATGCAGGGGCCATGGGTTTGATTCCTGGGCCTGTCATGCAATGCCCGCCCCTGAGGCCCACTAAGATGGCAAAAGAGACTGGGCATGGTGGTGCATGCCTGTAATTTGAGCTCTCGGGAGGCTGTAAACAAGTGGCTCACTACGAGTCTGATCTAGTAGTGAGAGCCTGAACATGCTTTAGACCCTTTCCTAAAACACACACACACACACAAACACACACACACACACACACACACACACACACACACACACACAAATATTTTCTCTCATTAGGACATAGACCTTTGTCTTCAGATAACTCTAGTATTGAGCTCTGTTTAGATATCTTGGTCTATAGGATTTGAAAAGTCAACATTGAACTAGTTCTTATTCTAGTTCCGAAATTGTCTTGAATAGTTTTACATGCTCTTAGAATCAGATCTCCTAAACAATGATAATCTTACAGAATAGTTATTCCTTGAGTAAGGTCCTCCAAATATTAGAAAAGGAACCACTATTTCAATATTGTTAGATGATACCTAGTAATACATGGTTACTTCATTAGTCTCTGCCCTCACTAATAGGAATAGGTTTTTTAACCATGTGAATGGATTTTTATATATCTGACATTGGCTTAGTCTTGCACACTTTCATGCTTTCTTGTATTGGTATATGATGACATGCTAAGAATGTTCTCATCACATGGCAGCACATGGATATTAGACTTATACTTCAGAATCATGAGTCATATGCATTTGTGTTCTTTAAAATGAACCATTATGGGGCAAACCAGATATCTCAGGAGATTAAAATGCTTGCTTAGGAATGTTCAGGGAATGGGGTTCAATCACTGGCATGCCATGCCATACCTGTCCCCCAGGCACACTGAGATGTCTATTGAGACTGGGCATGGTGGAGCACTCCTGTAATCCCACCACGTGGGAAGCTAAAAACAGGAGGATCACTATGAGTCTGATTTGTGTATTGTGACCCCATAGACCTGGTACTAAATACCAAAAAATAGCCAGTATTTTGTTATATAAACATAACATAGCCTACGACATTCTTATTTCATATTCTTTGTTGAAACAATAGGCAGCTAATTCCAAAAAGAAGGCTGCCCAATTAACAACTGACATGAATGAGCTCAGCATAAATCTGAAGAGCTGCACAGATGAGCCCAACCTCAATTTTCAATATAGGTAACCATAAACGAAAGCAATAATTGTGAAGTTAAACTACTAATTTTGAGAGTGGCTTTACCCAATAAATGTCAGCTGATAATATATTTTCAGTCTCTTTTTTAACCAGTGCCATGTCAATATTAAATTTTTTAACCATTTACATTCTGATAAGATGTAAGTGGTCCGTACTGTGAGAAAAGTGATGGCCTGCTGCAACTTTCTTGGAGAAGCACATGAAATTTGAAATCATCTAGATCTGGCTGCAAACTAAATATACCCTATATTCTATGCAATTTTAGCAAAATTAATTTATTGATAGTTCAGGGCCCTCATCTGTAACATGTAGTGCTATAAGAAATACTGAAAAATTAGAATGGATAAAAGGGGAAGAATAGTAGGGAAAGGAAAATGTAAGTCAATTATCCTATCAGTATCTGTTAGTTCATTGAAAAGGAAGGTTTATATTAATAGTAATTGGAGCAATTTATATGTACATATCTTTTACCCTGAGCAACTATTTTAAATTTAACAACATGTAATATATTAAGTATTCTTACTTTTCCTTGACTGTATTATAAAATTTTCTTTTACCTTTTTAAATAAAATAATATAAAATTATGTAAACAGGAAAAAAAGAAATACTGAATGTCCTCCAGAGGTCCATTTCTTAAATGCTTGGTCCCTAATGTAGTGCTATTGGGAGGTATTGGAAACTGAGAGATTTGGGGCTTTTATGTGGAATTTTGGCCATTGGATATGTACTTTCATAGGAGATTATGGTATCTTTTAATCTATCTTTGCTTCCTGGTTTACAATATGAATTCTTCTATGTTTTACTGCCATTTTCACATAGTTCCCTTACCAAAGTCTAACATAGTGGGACTACCCAAACCTTTTCTTATATTAATTAGCTCAGGTATTTTAGAATCATCCAATTTTACTAAAATAAGGAGAAAAATGATATCTATTTTGTAGGTCTATTGTGGGAATAAAAGTCAGACTTACACACACACACACGAACACACACATACACACACACACACACACACACACACAAACATGGAGGTAAATAGGAGGAGAAAGAGATATCCATGCCAATGACTGGAATATTTTATGTGACCAAAAATATAATAAATACTGCATTTCTTTATTATTGGCGCATTTTACTTACATAGAAGATTTGCAGATGAGATTTTGAACAAATTCCCTTTACAAACACAACATCAAAGTGCAAAGTTCACTCACTCAAAAAGAAATCACATTGACTTCAATTGCAAATGCATATTTGACCACAGCACATAATCATCTATTTCTATGTACTTCAGGTTTGAGTGCACTTTCATTTGCTTTATTGCTTTCTGAAACTTATCACGTTTTAAAAATCTTATCTCTTGTCATGCTTATTTTTTTCTAATTCAAGCTTCCATCAAATCCCACTCTCAATTGTGTGAGACACAAAATTTATAATCAACTAATAAACTGAACTGATGAGTGCTTTGTTGGTTGTTAAATGTAAAAAAAATCAGAAACATTGTTAGAAATAACTTCTTTATTCATGCTTCATTACTGAAATGCTGGCAGATTTCAAACCTTTGCTTGTGTTTCTACCATGTCTTTCTTTTAATGTACAAATTATTTTTCCAAATTCATGGAAAGGCCTTTTACGAAGGTTATATAAAGCATTACTACATGAATTACATTATATTTTATAATTTTGTACCCCTTTATATATTCTTCATTTGTACTCTTCATAAAATACAGTGGTATGAATGAACCTAGCATTAAAAGTCTGACAAGGCTTCTATTAAATTATCTATACATTATTAAATAACTTACACTGATTAAGTCAGTTGGGATCTGAGCTTTTCATGTACGATATGTGCCTTTTTACTTTTTCTACCTGACTTGTTCTACCCTTAAGGTCCTTGGATGTTCATAATCATCTTTCAGTGTTTTTCCTGTCTTCTAAATGCCATACTGCTAGTAGAACTGACAGCATATATAGAAGATAATGATAAGCAGTGTGAATATCTGGCTGCATTCTAAGAAAACATGTATTCTTAGAGTTCACCCATTATTTTCCTGTGTTGAAAGATTTTCATCCAATAAAGGCAACCTAGTGATGACAGTATAAATAATTTAAATCATGAAGATTAAAGTTGGCCATTAGACAATCAGTTTTGATTTTTCTGTGATTTTATAAATACATCACAATAAAAAGAAATAGGTATATATTTTCTAACATTAATAAGAACATTATCTTTATTATATTATTCCTCATAACAGCTTGAAGAGCTATGCACTATAATATCATTTTATCCCCATTTTATGGATTGGAACTGTGGAGTTAAGAGTGTCTCCAAGTATTACCTAGGAGATAATATTAAAAAAAAAAAATTAAGGTAGTCTCATTCTGCCTTGATTCCACTCAGAGCTCATAAAATATTTCAACTGTTATTAAAATTTGTGTACTACAATGCAATAACAGCTATTTTAAAAGTAAAATTTAGCCACGGAGATAATGGCTCAGGGGGATAAAAGTTTCTCTGGCAAGGGCAAGGACCTGAGTTCAATTCCCAGTTCTGCCAAAAAAAAAAAAAAAAAAAAAAAACAACTTTGTAAACAGTTCATGAACAAACATATATTCGAAGGGGAAGCACTTGAAAGACTCAACAACTGCCGGCCAGAGACAACGCGGCCAACTTCACCATCCTCCTCCATCACGCCCGCACCTGCCAAGCCCTACAGACTAGCCAGAGACAGGGCAGCCAACTCCGCCTTACTCCTTGATCCCGCCCACGCCAGCCCAGCACCAGAGACCTCCCGAGACAGTGAGACCCATGGCTTGAGACATCAGCTGATTCCAGCGGCCTCCTGGATCCCGCCCCAAGCTCTCCCAGTGAGTGGGAATTTGCAAGATGCACCAGGCTTCCCAGATCAGTGACAGTGTGGTGAGTCTGAGGGAGAGCCATTGGCTTCTTCCCAAGTGTGCTACGCGGATTCCTGTCCGCAACCCCTCCAAGCCAGTAACCGGCCTGAAACCTCAGGACCCACTCACCAACACCTCCCCGGTTTCCCGGCCCTAAAGCCCTCTAAAGGAGTGGGAATTTCCCCTATTCTCTGGGCATAAAAGTTCAGTGAGTGTAGAATTCCAGGCGAGAGAGACATTTCCCAGGGATTCCCTGCCCCCCGACCCCCTGTGGCTCGGTGAGAGCTCCAGGCACACTGTGCCAGAAAAACATTTTGGGGTGATTACCAATACCACCCCAGAGTCCAAGACCCAGTGCAGGTTGACCTGGAGTGAAAACTCCAAGCCTGCCATGCCAGAGGGACATTTTTCAGCAATACTCGGTCCCACGTCATGGACCAAAACCCAGCACAGCCTGGCTTGTGAGTGAGGGCTCCAGGCACATGGCACCAGAGGGACCTTTCCCAGCCTTCTCCGGTTGCGGCCTGTAGACCAGGACGCAGTACAGGCTGGCCCACCCGGTACAGCCTACTAAGTGAATAAGATCATCCACTATCTTTTTGTGAGCCCAGAAGACCCACGAAAGCCCAGGCCCGTCCACCTGAGGAAGGACCTGCCAGACACAGGAAGGCTGACCCCGGGAACCAACAGAGAGGAACCAAAGGAGTTGCAGCAATAAAGGAACTGAACACAACAGAAAGATCAAGGATAGGCATAAATGGAAAATCTAAAACTTAATAAACTGGCACCCGAATCTCATAACAAGCTAAGGTTATAGCTGCACCAAAGGTCTACACCAAAGGTCAAAGGGCAGTGCTATACAAAATGACAAAGAGAAGGGGAACAATGCAATCACAGACCTCGAGTACATCAGCAAAGGCAGAGGACACTAGCTCATGTGCAATGAATGAAATAATAGATACAACAGCAAAGGAACAAAAGCAGAAAGCTATAGGGGAAATAAAACGAGAAGAAATTCCCCAACTTGAAAAAGAAATATCTGCATACATAGTATCTGAAATAAAGAATGAATTCCAGAAACATTGGGTGGAAAAACTATGCTTACCCAGAACAAGTGCAGAGAGCACTATTCCAGCTGATACATATGAATTAACAGTATCTGAAGCAAAGAAACAACAGCAGAAAGAACATGAGGAACTCAAAGCAAAAATAAGTTCTAAAATCAAAAAATTACTTTTTGAAGTCATACCATCCGAAATACAGAAACAAGCCCAGAAACATACAGAGGAAACACAACTTTGAAGAAAGACAGCAGAAAAAAAAATTAATAACTACCTCTAAAGAAGACATGAATAAAAAAATTTAGGAGATCAGAAATATGATGGATATCTTGAATGAGCAATACAGAAAAGAAATAGAACATATCAACATATTCAAAGAGATATAGAAGAACTAAAAATAGCAATCACAAGTAAACAAAACCGTGTGAGTGAAATCGAAGACAAAGTTTCAGATCTTGAAGATGCTGGAGCAGCTAGTGAAAAGGTGAGAAAGGATCTATTAAAAACAATGAGAATGCAGGAAAAAATAATCCATTACATGCAAGATGACGCCAGGATGAACAATGTGAGAATAATTTTTATCAACGAGAATGAAGGAGTCAATACAAATGACATAAAGAGAATTTGGGGAGAAATAATTGCAAAAAACCTCCCAAATATGAGGAAACAATCCAACATTCAGGTAAAGAAGCATACAGAACACCAAATAATCTCAACCCAAGTAGAAAAACACTGAGACATATAACAGTTAAGATCCCAGAAATCCAATAATAAATACTATACTGAAAGCTGCTAGAGAGAAGAAGGAGCTCACATTCAAAGGAAAAAACATCAGAATTACAGCCGACTTCTCCACAAAAACAATGAAGTAAAGGAGAGCATGGAGGAGAGTTCTTCAAGTCCTACACGAAAACAAATTGCAGCCCAGAATAGTATACCCTGCAAAACTCTCTTTCAAGTTGGATGGAGAAGTGAAGTACTTCCACGACAAAGAACAACTAAAGAACTTCATGATGACACAGCCATCCCTTCACAGGCTGCTGAAAGATGTTCTAGAGAGAGACCACAATGACCAGAACTCCATGAATGAGAATGGAAGGAACCCACTAAACAGGACAGTCAATTAAACACAGGTTACAAAGGAGTAAACATTACCAGGTAACTATCACGGTAAACCTAAGTCAGCACATTTAAATTATAACCATAAATGTAAACGGACTCAATTCTCCAAATAAGAGAAATAGACTGGCACAGTGGATTGGAAACAAAATCCAACAATAAGCTGTGTACAAGAAACACATTTAACTCAAAAGAACCTTCATAGGCTCAAAGGCAAAGGATGGAAAATAATACTACATGCCTGAGCACCTCAGAAAAAAGCAGGAGTAACAATTATGTTCTAAGACAGTCTCAACTTCAAAGAAAGAATGATGAAATGACACAAAGAAGGCCACTATATATTGGTCAGGCAAAAAATTCAAGAGCAAAAAGTAACACTCATAAATATCTATGCACCAAACACAGGAGCACCCAACTATGTAAGACAAATCTTAAGGGACATTAAAAACTTAATGTGTAAGATCACAATCATAACAGGAGATCTTAACACACCCTTATCTCAAAAAGATAGGTCAACCAGACAAAAAATTAGCAAAGAAGTACCAGAACTGAACCAGAGCTTGGAACAAATGGACCTGGTGGACATATACAGAGTGGTCCACCCAAGCACAGCTGAATACACATTTTTTTTTCAGCTGCACATGGGTCATTTTACAAAATAGACCACATAGTACTCCAGAGGTCATGCCTAAGTATATGCAAAAAATAGAAATTATCCCATGCATACTGTCTGACCACAATGCAATGATATTGGAAATAAATGACAAAAGAAACTAGAAAAACCCACTAAATTCATGGAAACTGAACAAACCCCTACACAGCAATCAATGGGTTGCAGAAGAAATTCTACAAGAAATTCAACAATATCTACAATTCAATGAAAATTCAAGTACAACTTACCGAAATTTATGGGATGCGATGAAAACAGTTCTTGGGGGCAAAATCATAGCTATTTTATTCCTCACACATTAGGAAAAGGAAAGGGAACAAATTAGCAGCTTAATGTTGCACCAACAACAACTACAAAAAGAAGAGCAACCAAAACCCTGAGCACAAAGACAGGAAGAAATCATAAAGATTAGAGCTGAAATTAACTCAAATGAAATGAAAAAAAAAAAAAAAACAGTTCAAAGAATCCACAAATCAAAAAGTTGGTTCTTTGAAAAACTAAATAAAGTTGATAAGCCACTTGCCAACCTCATCAAAAAGAGGCAAAAGAAAATTCAAGTACAAGCAATGAGGAATGAAAAGAGTGAAATCACCACAGAAAGTGGAAATTCAGAAGACTATTAATTGTTACTTCAAGAATCTTTACGCTCACAGAACAGAAGACACAGAAGAAATGGACAGATTCCACAAAAGTTTGAAATTACCAAAACTGAATCAAGCAGATATAACAACTTTCCTTATGCCGATAACAGGGAACGAAATACGAAACTTAATAAAAAGCCTACGGACAATAATAGTCCAGGTTCTGCGGGATTCATGGCTGAATTCTACTAAAAATTCATAGAAGATATAATTCCCACACTCCTCAAACTCTTCCATGAAGTTGAAAAAGAAAAAGATATCCCGAAATCATTTGTGGAGGCAAGTATAATACTGATTCCAAAACCAGGGAAAGACACAACCAGAAAGGAGAACTACAGGCCAATCTCCCTCATGAAAATAGATGCAAAAATACTCAACAAAATCCTGGTAAATAGAATACAGCTAATCATCAAGAAGATCATACACCATGACCAGACAGGATTTATCCCAGGGATGCAAGGATGGTTCAATATTCGAAAATCTATAAATGTAATACAGTATATTAATCGACTAAAATCAAAAAACCACATGATCATCTCAATTGATGCAGAGAATCTCTTTGACAAAGTCCAACAATCATTCGTGTTCAAGGTCCTACTGAAAATTGGAATAGATGGACTCTATCTTAACTTGATAAAAGCCATCTATGACAACTCAAAAACTCATATAATCCTAAATGGGGAAAAACTGAAATCTTTTAATACTAAGTTTGGTACACAACAAGGATGTCCCCTATCACCCCTCCTATTCAATATAGTCTTGGAATCCTTAGCAACAGCCATTAGAAAAGAGGGAGAAATAAAGGGAATAAGAATAGGTATTGAAGAAGGTAAATTATCACTATTTGCAGAGGACATGATACTTAATTTGGAAGACCCCAAAAATTTCTCCAAAAAGTACTAGCACTAACACAGAAATTCAGTAGCATAGCGGGATACAAAGTCAGTACTCAAAAGTCAATAGCATACCTCTGACACAGATAACAAGCACACTGAAAGGGAAACAATAGAAACAATACCTTTTACAGTAGCACCGCAGAAAATGAAATACCTTGGGTTTCACTTCACCGAGGAAGTCAAAGATCTTTTAACGGAAAATTACAACACCCTAAGAAAAGACATTATAGAGGATTTCAGAAAATGGAAAGATATTCCAATGTCCTGGACAGGAAGAACCAACATCGTGAAGATGGCCATACTCCCAAAATTGCTGTATGGATTTAATGCAATCCCTATTAAACTGCCACCAACATACCTCCCTGATATAGAGAAATGTATCCTAAAATTGATTTGGAACCACAAACGACCTAGAATAGCAAAGGCAATCTTGGCCAATAAAGACAAGGCACTAGGCATCACAATTCCTGAGTTGAAATTATACTACAAAGTCAATGTGGTAAAATCAACATGGTATTGGCAACAAAATAGACCTGAGGATCAGTGGAATAGATTAGAAGATGCAGAGTAATCTACGAAAACACTCAACCATCTTATCTTTGACAAAGGGCTACACAAGCTCACTAGAAGAAATTTAGCATCTTTAACAAATGGTGCTGGATAACATGGCATTCTACATGCTGAAAACTAAAACTTGACCCAGCTCTATCACCATGCACTAAGTTCAAGTCAAAATGGATGAAAGATCTAAACATTAAAACAGAAACACTCAATCTCCTGGAAGAGAAATTAGGAGGAACTCTTGAAGACATAGAGGTAGGTAAAGTGTTCATGAACAAACATATATTCGCACGGGAAGCTCTTGAAAGAATCAACAACCAGGATCAACACTTCTTAAGGAACTTCTGCATGTGAAAAGAAACTGTCAGCAGAGTGAAACGACAACCCACAAACTTTGAAAAATTCCTAACAAATAAGCAATCAGACAGAGGACTACTCTCAAAAATATATAAAGAACTAAGATATGACAGGGCCCTCAAATTTAAAGACCCAATTCACAAATGTGCATCTGACATGAATACACACTTCTCAGAGTTAAAGAAGTGAATAAATATATGAAAAAATGCTACACATCGATAGCCATTTATGAAATGCAAATAAAAAAAAACACTGAGATATCATCTTCCTCCAGAAAGAATGGCTATCATAAGGAAATCAACCAACAACAAATGTTGAAGAGGTTGTGGGTAAAAGGGAACACTTCTCCACAGCTGGTAGGAATGTAAACTGGTACAACCAGTGTGGAGGTCAGTGTGCAGACTCCTCAAAACAGTAGGACTAGAAATCCCATTCAAGCTTGCTATCCCTGCACTGGGAAATTTCCCAAAGGATTTGGAAATATTGTATCATAGAGATATATGTGTAGCTATGTTTATAGCAGTTTAATATGTGATAGCAAAATCTTGGAAAGAACCAAGATGTCCATCACATGAACAATGGTTGAAAAAGATGTGGTATTTCTATATAATGCAGTATTACTCAGCTATTAAGAATAATAAGTTTGAAGCATTTATACTGAAGTGGATGCCACTTGGACATATACTCATAAGTGAAATAAAGGAGACACACATGTGCAAATATCACATAGTCTCCCTAGTATAACAAGCAAAAAGCAGAAATACAATAGGAAAGGTAGAACAACAATTAAAATCAATTGAGTCAGATAAGGCAAAGTGAATGGCATATGCTGCAGGATACTAATCAGCTTTTCTTCTGGATGGTTAACAACCTAAGTTCAAAAATCAGATTTGGAGAAATAGAAGAGCCACATGGTCAAACAACATTTTGGCCCTAGCCTTTCAAGATCATCAAAGGCTCAGGACATAGGAGAACCTGTAATGTACCATCATGAAACTCAGGTGAGCTCCAAATTTTCTGAACAAGGGGATTATGGAGCCACAGAGGAAGAGATTGAAGTTCTATAGTGTGCCTAGTTAGAGTCACATGAAGAGAAATTTTTCTCTCATGCTCTCACAGAGAGCAAACTGGTCAAGCATTTTCCGTGACTCATCCAGATGGATGAAACAGTCAAAGGATCTGCAGAATAATGTACAGGACTACAAGATAGACACTGAGAGGACTTCACTGACCACATAAGCAATATAAAGTTCTTGTGATGTTGTATAAGTCTTGATCCATCTAGGTCTTAAACATCCAGTAGAAAAGTATAAAAATGAAGTATACATCACGGGGCCATAATATTAAGCTGAGCTGTAAATGGCTACGATCGACATCTTCTTTGAATAACTCACTATTGTTGTGGAATGGGGGACTGTGTTGGATTGTGGTGTTTAGTTCAAGCACCTAAGTTATTTGATTGACAATGGAGTGCCCGCTTTGACAGGTGTCGACAAACGAAGGGGTATAGAAAGGAAAAATCATGATGTGTGTGTAAAGACAGTACAGTTGGGTTAGATAATGCTGTGCTTCTACATAATCCTATGAGCGGCAAGATCTGCACTAATGGTGGTCGGACAGAATATTATGTCGGCTTCTAGTACTATGGTCATCCACTAGGAAAATACTTATTGAATTTTTCATATAATTCATGTATAAAAAATAAGATAAGTAAGCAACTACACTCTTAATTTACTGATGAGAAACATCTGCTAAAAGAATATCTGTAATATAATATCATGTATGCACCTTGTACGATGCCAAAATATTATGAAAACTGTTTTCAGTGTATTAATTTATCAAATCTTTCTTGATAAGTTGTCTTGAAACTGTCTGATTGATATTTGTACTTCAATGAAATAAAAAATAAATTAAAGAAAAAAGAATCAACAACTAGGATCAACTCTTCTTAAGGAGGTTCTGCATGTCAAATGAAATTGTCAACAGAGTGAAAAGACAACCCACAAACTTTGAAAAAATCCTAACTAATAAGCAATCAGACAGAGGACTGCTGTCTAAAATATATAAAGAACTATGATATAACAGGGCCCTCGAATTTAAAGACCCAATTCAGAAATGGGCATCTGAGATCAATACACACTTCTCCGAGTTAAATTAAAGAAGCCAATAAATATATGAAAAAATGCTCCCCATCGATAGCCATTCGTGAAATGCAAATAAAAACAACACTGGGATACCATCTCACTACAGAAAGAATGCCTATCATAAGAAAATCAACCAGCAACAGATGTTGAAGAGATTGTGGAGAAAAGGGAACACTTCTCCACTGCTGGTGGGAATGTAGACTGGTACAACCATTGTGGAGGAGAGTGTGGAGACTACTCAAAACAGTAGGACTAAAAATCCCATTCAAACAGGCTATCCCCCTACTAGGAAGTTTCCCAAAGAATCTGAAAACATTGTGTCATAGGGATATATGCATAACTATGTTTACATCAACACTATGTAAGATCTTGGAAACAACCAAGATGTCTATCATATAAGAAATGGTTGAAAAAGATGTGGTATTTCTATATAATGGAGTATTACTCAGCTATTAAGAATGGTGAGTTTGAAGCATTTATACTGAAGTGGATGCCACTTGAACATATACTCATAAGTGAAATAAACCAGACACACACGTGTAAATATTATATTGTCTCCCTAGTACAATAAGTGAAAAGCAGAAATACAAAAGGAGAGGTGCAACAACAACTAAAATCAGTTGAGTCAGATAAGGCAAAGGGAATGGCATATGCTGCAGATTACTAATCAGCTTTTCTTCTGGATGATTAACAACCTAATTTCACAAATCAGAGTTGGAGCAATATAAGAGCCACAAGGCCAACCAACATTTTGGCCCTAGCCTTTCAAGATCAGCAAAGACTCAGGACATAGGAGAACCTGTACTGCAACATCATGAAACTCAGTTGAGCTGCAAATTTTCTGAACAAGATTATGGATCCACAGAGGATAGAGACTGATGATCTATAGTGTGCCTGTGGAGAGTCACATGGAGAGAAAACTTTCTCTCAGGCTCTCACAGAGAGCAAACTGGTCAAGTTCTGGCCGTGACTCATCCACATGGATGAAACAGACAAAGTATCTTCAGAACAATGTACAGGACCACAAGATAAATCCTGAGTGGACTTCACTGACCACATAAGAAATATAAAGTTCGTGTGTTGGTATATGAGTCTTGATCTATCTAGGTGTTAACCATCCAACAAAAAAATGTAAAAATGAAGTATACATTACAGGGCCATAATATTAAGCTGAGCAGTAAATGGATATGGTCGACAACTTCTTTGAATAACTCACTATTGTTGTGGAATGCTGCACTGTGTTGGATTGTGGTGTTGAGTTCAAACACCTAAGTTAGTTAAATGACAATGGAGTGACCACCTTTGACAGGTGTAGACAAAGGAATGGTTGTAGAAAGAAAAAATCATGATGTGTGTGTATAGACAGTACAGTTGGGGTAGATAATGCTGTGCTTCCACATAATTCTATGAGAGGCAAGATTTGCACTAGTGGTGGTTGGAAAGGATATTATGTCAGCTTTTGGGACTATGGCCATCCACTAGGAAAATAATTATTCAATTGTTTATATAATTCAGGCATAAAAAATAAGATAAGTAAACAGCTACACTCTTAATTACTGATCAGAGACATCTGCTATAATAAGTATAATATCATGTATGCTCCTTGTACCATACGAAAACAGTTTGCAAGATATTAATTTATCGAATCTGTCTTGTTAAGGTGTCTTACAACTGTCTGATGGATAGTTGTACTTCAATAAAATAAAAAATAAATTAAAAAAATAAAAGTAAAATTTAATTATGTAGCAACAGGTAATGAATATAAACATTAGTAGAATGTTAGCTTGATTTATGAAAGCATGCATCATGTTCTTGCTGATCAAATCACGGCAATTAACACTTCAGAATTTTTTCTTCAGTTGGTGTTTGGAACTTTAATGCATCGGTCTTCTATATCTTTACAAAATATAAAACCTGTTGGATTTCAATGAGTAAGGAAAATGTCAATCTACCTGTATATTTATAAGTTGTTTATAGGTCCATGCTTTCCCAGTTTCGAAGTGTTTCTTTGATGAGAAGCAATCTTCAAAGTCTAAAAAGGATTAAATAGATGATCAAACACTACTCTGGAAGAGACACAGTCTGAATCTCTTTGAAAGCATTACCCTATCCTTCTTATGACCTACAGAGCTCCTACTCTGTTGTGGAGCACAAGAATGGATCTTTATGATCTAAATATATTCTGATACCTAATGTCCGTCCTTCTTTTAGCCTCCCTTTACTCAATTCACTATATGGTAAACACCATTCTGAATTGCAGTTATCCTTAGAATCCGTACATAAAAGAGAATTTTTGTCTTTCTGCATGTGACTTGTATTACTTGATACAATATGTCTAATTTCTCCCATATTTTCCCAAATGATGACTTAATTATTTACTATAACTGAATTGTATATAAATAGATGATAGGTAGATAAGTAGATATATATATAGATAGATAGATAGATAAGCAACCGTCTTACATTAGTAACCAAGGACCCAATTCATGGAAATTTTTTAATGTATTTGTTGCATAATCACTACCCAGCTCAGACTTATACTGATCATCCTGTTTTTAGCCTCTTCCGCTCTGTGATTACAGGCACACACCACCATCCCAGTCTTGGTAACCATATTAGCATGCCTGGACACAGAGCCACCTCAGTTATGTGGTATGAGGGATCAAATCCTGATCCTTGTGCTTGCCTAAACAGGCATTTAGTCTTCTGGGAAAACAAACTTTCTTTCTTTCTTTCTTTCTTTCTTTCTTTCTTTCTTTCTTTCTTTCTTTCTTTCTTTCTTTCTTTCTTTCTTTCTTTTCTTTTCTTTCTTTCTTTTTTGGCTAAACTGGGGATTTAACTCATGCCCTTGCACTTACCAGCGCTTACTCTACTGAGCCATCTCCCCTTCCCAGAAAACATTTTGTAAAGCTAAAGAGTTGTATAGTTTGCGATTATTGCATATACTATACAATCCATTTCTGTTATTACTAAATTGCACTATACAATGAAATGAGTACACAACAAATTTTAGTGCAGAATCTGATGTTATCCTAAAATTAGATGGTCCCATTTTGTGTGCTAGAAGAGACAGTCAGCGCTTAGCTTATGTCCAGAAGAGTCTATAATATCATTGTTTATAGCTGCTCTGAAAAGA
The DNA here is from genome assembly GCA_004027165.1 of Ctenomys sociabilis. Classification (NCBI taxonomy): domain Eukaryota; kingdom Metazoa; phylum Chordata; class Mammalia; order Rodentia; family Ctenomyidae; genus Ctenomys; species Ctenomys sociabilis. The sequence goes on along the minus strand of PVKA01017421.1, from coordinate 11,024 downwards.
CTTGTTTTGCAAAGATAATGTTGATAATGAAGCAGGCAACATAATTTTCATGATAATCCTATTCTGCTTTCACTACAACCATGAACATTTGTAAATTTCAAATAGTCTGAAATATATTCAAATTCCATTTGTAAACTCAACCTCTTGACTTTCAATGAGTAAAGAAAATGTCAACTCACCTGTATATTTACAAGTGGGTTATAGATCCACTCTTTCCCAGTTTGGAAGTATTTTGTGTATAAGAATCAATCGTCAAAGCCTTTAAAAAATTAAATAGGTGATCAATCACTAGTTTGGAGAAGAGGACACCAGCTGAATCTCTTTAAAAACATTAGCCTATGCTTGAAATAGGTACTAAATCTCAATATTCATTTGAAATCTCATCCTTACAGTTTGTTCATATGCATTTTATCTGCTTAATAGTTTTTGATCTACCATGAGCAGTCTGATTTTGAGTTCATTAAGTATATAGAATACATTAAATAACTAAAGGAGCTTTGCACTCCATTCTGTATCATTAAATTATGCTGCGAGTTGTAACTGTTCAAATAAAATCACTTAAATGATTCTTGCAACTAAAAACTTTGTCCAGTGAGCTGCATATTTTTAGTTGAAATTTTTATTTTTAAATTAATTTTATTCAAAAAGAAATAGCAATGATATAAAGAATGATAAACTTGAAGCCTTTTTTTTTTTTTTTTTTTTCATTTTTGCCCCGTTTGGTGAAACCAGGAATTGAACTCAGACCCTTGCGCTTGCCAGGGAAGTGCTTATTCTACTCAGCCATCTCCCCTGTACCTTTTAATACATTTTTTTCTTCTTTTTTTGTGGAACTAGGGATTGAACTCAGGCCCCTGTGCTTTCTAGGGAAGCACTTATTCTACTAAGCTATCTCCCTGGCCCTTGGAAGGCTTTATATTTAAGTGGATGGCACTTGAAGATATGCTCTTAATTGAAATAAACCACATATACATGCGTATATATCATATAGTCTCCCTAAGGTAACAAATCAAAAGAAGAAATAACAATAGAAAGGTATAACACAATTAAAAGGAAAGAAGTACCTAAGAATTGGACAACAAAGAGAATACATGGAGAAAAGCTAGGAAATGTGATGCACAAAGCCGTGTATTTTATGCACAAGAATGTTAAGGCAATGATCTTGAGAATCTTCTGCATGTTTCTGCAACAAGCAGTTAATTGGTAGGATTCTCACCCTGGCTACCTATATACACTTATACCCTTGAACTAAGCAACTGCACTGAATAGCAATGTGTAATACTAGGACAATGCTTGGAGTGCCTGTCATTCTTTACTTCTAAACACACACTGCTTGTCATGATATACCAATTACAGCCATAATGTCTCTCAAGTAAGCTTTTGTTTGAAAAGTGCAATAATTGATATCAAGAGACAAAAAAAAGTTGCCATAGGACTGTCCTGCTACAATGCTATATATAGGTAGATATCTAAATTTCTGTTTAAAATATGTAATTTTTATTCCTATTTTTTAAATATTTTAATATTTTTTCTTCATATTCTGTAGGGACTTCAAGTGTAACAAAGCAATACTTGATGGAAAATATCTGTACCATGTTATATCAAAGATGTGTAATATTCAGTCAGATAGTGTGGTTAAGCTCAACTGCCTATGTTGTAGGGTAATATCATTAAGCTTCTCTTCTGGTGGGTTAAAAACTTAAGTTTTCAGACTAAAAATTAGGGAAAAGCAAAGGCTGAAAGGACAACCAACATTGTGGCCCTTTAAAGGTCAGTGAGGACTCAGGAAAGAGGAGAATCTGTACTGTAACAACATGTAACTCAGTTATGCCCCAAATTTTCTAAACAAGATTATTGGGTCACACAGCAAAGTGATCAATGATATAGAGTGTGCCTAAGGAGAGTGACATGGAGACAAAACATTTTCTGAGGCTTTCACAGAGTGCAAATTGGTCAACAATGGCTGTGACTCATTCACATGGCTGACACTCACAAAGGATCTACAAACTGTGGTACAGGGTTTCAGGATAAATCCTGAGGGGATATGACTGACCTTGTCAGATACAAAAGTTACATTTTTGTTATATAGTTCTTGCTTTATGTTGGTCTTAACCATCAAACAGAAAAGCATATAAATGAGGTATAAAAAGTAAAGCCATCTTAATATGCTGAGCTTTAAAAGGCTTAAGTCAACAAATTCTGACATTGCCAGTCATATGGATAACCCACTACTATTATATACTATTGTGCTATATTGGATTACTCTGCTGAATTCATGAATCTAAAATATAATAGCAAAAGAATACACATCTTTGAAAAAAATGAACAAAAAGTGGGATATAAATGAATTAACATTTTGTAGTGAAAAAATATATCTGTATATACAAAATAGTTAGGATAGCTACACAGCTACTTTCTTTTAGTTCAGTGAGAATAAGGTTTTGACCTAATACTGTTTAGACAAGATATCATGTCTGCATCTTGTACTATGAATAACTACTACAAAGAGAACAATATGCACTGTAGTAATTACTATAACTGTCCTACTAATTGCTCTTGAATCTGTCTCACTGCTATTTGTTTCTCCATAAAAATTATTAGAGAACATAAAAAATAGCAATGAGACAGTAATAAAACAGGTTATTAGAACACTTGCAATAATTAATACATTGCATATTGTTGTCTTCATAGTAGTTATTCATAGTACAAGATACAGACATGATATCTTGTGTAGATACTATTAGTTCAAATCTTTCTTCTCATTGAACTGAGAGAAAGTAGCTGCATATCAATCCTATTTTGTATATACAGATATATATATTTTTCACTACAATATTGTTCTTCATTTATATCCCCATTCTTTGTCAGAGATGTGTATTTCATTGTCATTCAAATATTGTAGGAGTGTGAATTCAGCAAATAATCCAATATAGTCCAGTAGGCAATAGTAGTAGTGGGTTATCTGTAGGACCATCAATGTCAGAAGTTTTTTTCTATAGGGGGCTGAGGAGATGGCTCAGTGGAATAAGCGCTTCCCTGGTAAGCGCAAAGGCCTGAGTTCAATCCCCAGTTCTGCCAAAAAAAAATAGTTGTTTACTACAGCCTTTTACCAGTCAGCATATTAATATGGTTTTATGTTTTATACATCACCTTTATACTTTTCTGCTGGATGTTTAAGACCAAGATAAAGCAAGACCTATATAAAAAATTGATACTTTTGTACTTGAGAAGGTCAGGATTTACCTTGTAACCATGTACAGAAGTTTGTAAATCTTTTGTCAGTGTCAACCAATGGCTGTGACTCATCCAGTGATGTACATTAAGATAACCATGTCACTCACGTATATAAAAGAAGTGTGTTTGATGTGCATCCACCTCATCACAGAGCAACCCAAAGGTTTAAGATTTATAGGCATGAAATTTAATGTGGTTCACAATTTTAATTACATCCTACAAAATATTAGTTCCTTAACATGACTTTATTTTTGGTTGGACCACATTTCTCTATGAAAGCACAGTGTAAAACTTAAACTTAGTGGTGATCTCTTTTTCCTGAGTAGAAAAATCCAGAAATCTGTAATCATGACAACTATTCCAACCATGCATCTACCACAAAAAATTATATTTGCCCTGACATGCAAGGATTCAACAATTTGAATATAGGTGTAGCTGTAGAAATGTTTAACCAAAAAGTACATATAATTTATTATTATGCATGTTATCCTTAAAAAATAAATTGCAGAAAACAATGTATTCCTGTTTTCAAAATAATTAGACTTGCCAAGTAGTAACAAATATTACATTTACCCATTAATCCTCTCTAAGAATTGTGCATGAACATCTTCTGCTATTCCATCAACTTACCTAGTTGTGGTGTTGGTCAAAGGAGAACACAGAGTTGGAGAGATGGCTCAGTAGAATAAGGTCTTCTCTGGCAAGTGCAAGGACCTGAGTTCCATCCCCAGTTCTGCAAATGAGAGAGAGAGACAGAGAGACAGAGAGACAGAGAGACAGAGAGAGACAGAGAGAGAGAGAGACAGAGAGACAGAGAGAGACAGAGACAGAGAGAGAGAGAGAGACAGAGAGAGACCATTTTTCTGCTGCTGATTCCTAAAACTCATGACAAATCTCTTCAGTAGCAGGTAGTGTATTGGCAATCTCTGTGAGGAAAGCAATGGGAAGATAGCTACCAAAGACATAGGAACAAAGAAGTTTAATCATGATCTCAAACTGATATCCTTATTTTGCTTCAGGACTCCTAAACTGTTGCTCCAGCATTTAGATATCGCCTTTATATTATATACTTTTCAGGTTTCCATAGTAAGAATATTACCTCATTTTCAAAAATTTTACAAGAATATCACACATTTGTCACAAGATTTAGATTTCCCAAATACTGTTGACTATTCTCTTGCCATGTGGCTCTGTGGTTTAACCTTTACCCTATTCCCCAAGTTGTTCTATGTGTTCCTATTTTAAGATCCTATTTATTCTCTAAGTAGGTTTATTATGTTTAGCTACATTTCGGGTGAGGTAGTGATTGTATCTATAGTTTTAGTGAACTTTAGTGACCCTCCCTTAAAATAGACTTTAACAATGGAGTCTCTTGTACTCTATCATCAGGATTAAATTTTCTTCAATAGTACAGAGCTTCTTAGATTTACCAATGCATTCATCTGATAGTAATGACATCCTTGGTGCACGCATATTTGATAAAGTATTTTCTGTCAATTATTGAGGGGCCAGGGAGATGGCTCAGTACTGATTCTGTTCTTTCTGTTCTTTTTTTATTCTTTTGAAAAGCTTCATGTTTTTCTATTCATATACAATATTTTGCCTCCACATGACTAAGCATTTTTAAAGGTTTTAGGCTTTTATTACTTGGCTAATCATCCCAAAATATACAGAAGGCTTGAAAAATGTGAATGACCTGTTGCTAAAGGACTGCAAATTTGAACAGGACACATTTTCTTTTTATGTATTTTCCTTTTGTTCGCAATCTTATTTTTCTGTCATCTCCACATTAGATCTTTGTTCTTTTTCAAAGAAAATCTGCAGTGATTTTGTATTTCTTTTTCTGATTTTGTCTATGTTGAGTCCCTGGGGTTATCAAAACTGCAAAAAAAAAAAAATCATGTGTTCAGTGTGGGAAAGAGCTACTCTTTGGAGGGGCTGAAGCTGGAAAGTGATCTTATGTGGGAGGGCAGGACAAGGCCAGGGTCCCTAAAGCTGTCAAGTTACCTCAGTCTTGGGAAAAGGATTGGTCAATTTTGGCTGTTACTAGGCAACTTTGTGTCTTCTGATAATAAGTCTACAAAGGTGTAAATAAATCGCATGACTGTTGTTCTGGAGTCCTTTGGTAGTCATGTGTGGGCCAGCACCCAACCTATCTCTTGTTTGCTTGTCTACTTTTTCTCATTCCTGCCAACATTTCTCTCTGAATACACTGAGGCACAAATGAGTCCCCAGATTTGGCCCCTACAATAGGGACACTGGGTGGGAGATAAGTGGGAAGCAGGAATACTACCCAAGGGCATGCATAAGGGAATGAAGTTACTTGGATAGAGCCAGTATTCTCTATTGGCACCTCAGGCATAGCATGGCAATGGAGGCTCACAAGGGCCAAAAATGGAATCACTAAGACCAAAGAGATAAACAAGCTTGAAGAGATGCCAAAAGTGAAAGTTATATAGAATTACTGGTTATTAAATTGGGAGTTCTGGCCAGATAATTCAGTGAACTAAATTCCCTCCTTAGGCAGTCACAGGGCCTGGGTTTGATCCCCAATGTGACATACTGGTCTTGGCCTGAGAGTGCACTGAGGCTGTGATTGGGACTGGGCATGGTAGTGGGCACCTGTTATCCCAGCGCTTGGGAGTCTGAAAGCAGAAGGTTTACTACAAGTATATGTAATGAGACTCAGTAGACCCTGTACTAAATGCATAAAAATAATAAAAAGATAAAAAAGGGACAAATAGAGTCTCAGGAAGCACAGAAGTATATGATTGTAGAAGTAATTTTAGCAGGCTCGATTCCTGTCTTAACTTTTCCTTTCTGGATTCTGATTAGAAAGGATTTTATAATCACCAAGTATTTGACTCAGCATGCTCCTTTAAAATCAGGTTGTACTAAGTACTTGTTTAGGCAAGTGCAGGGATCAGGGTTTGATTCCCAGCACCATATCCAGCTGGCCCCGCCCCAGGGATTGCTGAGCTGAAGAATGAAGTGGCACAACCTGTCATCTCAGTGCTGGAGAGGCTTGAAACAGGAGTATCAGTATGAGTCTGAGCTTCGTAGTGAGACCCTATACCAAATACATAGATTTAAAAAATAATAATAAAATCAAGTTCCAGTCCTGAACAGGACAGGAGAGTGAAATAAAAGTACAGCAGATGGAGCTTGCACCCTCTGGCTTTGCTCAGTCATACGTGAAAGAAAAAAAAATATCCTTTAATTTGCAAGTGCTCATTCTAAGTGTTTTGGGGTAGTGCTGCTGAGAAGAGGGGCACAGGCCAGGTTCAGGGAAGTCCCAGTGCTCTGATTCTAGGCAGATACAGGTGGGATTCCCCAACTACCAGAATGTTTGTGTGCTGGGTCTAACCATGGTGGCCGCACAAACAACCATAGTCCTGTGTTCCTGGGGTAAAATAGGAGAATCGTGGCTGTGGAGTGTTGTGGCCTCAGCATTCACTACACACGCTGCTGAAACCAAATATATTTACCTCAAAATAGTATTTACAGTTAAAATCTTGGCAAAAACAAAACATCCTGTCATCAAATCCAGGATGAACCTGGTGCACATAGTGGCTGTGCATAGCATCAATGGCTACAGGGCCATAGCCCCCAAGTTGCTTGTTGCTCGGGGAAGAGAAATATGGGTAATATAAGCCATTCCTAGTAGTAGCAGTTCCTCTAGCCACAAGGAAATAAAAGCAGCAACCAGAGAAGGAACCTCAATACAAAGAGGTCTCAAGGTTTTGCTTAGTGTCATCAATGCTGACTATACAGGATGCTATGGTTTATGTCTAGTTGCACTCCCAAAGCCTCATGCAATCATGGGGAAGACTTTTAAAATTTGTGATTGACTCATGATTCACCAGAATTATGGGTGTGAGTGCTGCTGGGATTGTAGGTGTGAGTACTACACCCAGCCTGTGGTGGATAGTCTGAAGGCAAGTTAAAGAGACAGACATGTTCTCTGTAACCATTGTTGCTGCTACTCCTCCCTTTAGCTCTTGCTGTTTTGCTCTAGTTCTGCTATCATGAAATACTGTCCTCTGCCATGTGCTAGTCTCAGAGCCACTTAAGTATGGACTGGAATACCCAGTAACTGTGAGCTAAATAAAACTTTCCTTCCTTAATTTTGAGTCTTGGGTATTTGTCCCAGCAATGAGAGAAGAGCAAGGAAGACACAAGGGAAATAGAGTATAATTCAATCTGCTCAAAACATTTTTCAAATTACTTGAGACTCTTCCATCACTCAATTGGTCATTATTTGACAAAAATTTAAAAGTTATGAAGAATGAAACAGATGATATATTGGGTTAAAAATAGAAATTAATTATTGAAAAGAAAATAGTATAAAGGGCTTTGAAAAATAAGGGTGGATGGCCTCCAGTTAGAACAGGTACGGGTATGCAGGAACAAAGGTGCTGGATTGCTGAACTGGAAGGAAACAAAGGGACATTCTGCCAGAAATAGAGCTTCACAGAAAAGCAGGAAATAGGTCTGGGGATATAGCTCAGTGGCATAATACCCACCTAGCAAATACAAGATCATAAATTCGAATCCTAGAACAAAAAAGGAAATACAGGGGCCAGGGACATGGATTAGCAGAATAAGGGCTTCCCTGGCAAGCATAAGGGCCTGAGTTGGATCCCTGGTTTCGCCAGAAAAAAAGGAAATAGAGTGGTCCTCTCCATTACAATTGACAGTAGAAGATAAGCTTTTTTAAATTTCCCTTTAAAGTGATTAATTTAAAAGACTGTTTCTATCCCTAAGATAAAAAGTTTCCATTTAGTTAAAAATCATATTTCTTAAGATTTATAATAATGGAGATATTTTACAATACTATGTAAAGTTCCCATGATTCTGAGCAAGGTGGATTGAGTGTTTTGTAGTCTTAAATTTGATTGGTGCAGAAAAGCTTTGATATTTTACAAACAGATATAAAGGCTAGGAGTACAATCTAAAAGCAGTGGGGGTTAAACCTTGACTGTGTCATCACATTTTAAATAATGGCAGTCTTGCTGGAGGCTTCTAAAGGGGTATAAGGTGCATTATGTTTCCTTGTTTTTTGTTTCTTTTTTTTTGGGGGGGTGGACCCAGGGATTGAATTGTCAGGGAAGCACTTATTCCACTGAGCCATCTCCCTGGCCCTGCATTAATGATTTAAATTTGTGTCACCTTTTCGAAGAGATGTATTGTACCACAGACTACTCAGATCAATCCAAAATTATTTTCAAAGGGCTGGGGAGATGGCTCAGTGGAATAAGTGCTTCCTTGACAAGTACAAGGGCCTGAGTTCAACCGCCGGTTCTGCATTAAAAAAAAATCAGATTTTATTTAGTAATCTCAATTTGCTCCACCCATATTTTGGCCTAATTTCTCTGGAATTAGCTTATCCTTTCACTTATCCTTCAGAAAAGTTAAATTATTTTGCTTACTTTTATAGGTGGATCATATAAGAACGGCTGTGTAATGGCTTCCTCCTCTAAAGTATAGCATAGAGATTTCTAACTGTATGATGGAAATTCACTTACAAAAGCAAAAGTGACACTCAACCACTTCAATTTCACTTGGCAATATATACTATGAAATATTTTTAATTTGACAATAGATGAAAGTACAGAAATAGAAACAGGAAAAGTCAGTGAAAGCTAATCTGGGGTAGATGGTATGCTTGTATTTTTTTGTAGAGCATGCTGAGCAGCCTATTTGGGTACCAGAGGATGATATTAGACCATATCAAAAGCCAAATCTGGAGCAGAAATTAAGAATAATGAGGCTAGATTTGACCTGAAGCCTACAGAAGAAACTGACAAAAATGAAAATCTAAGATCTGATTAGGTGATGGAGTATGTAGAGATAACTGATCTCAAAGTTACCAGTATTTAAGACAAAACAAAATATAAAAAGTAAATTAATTTTAGATAAAAGAGTTTTCCTTGCAAATTCTTCTGATAAGAGATCTGTGCTAATTGATGTATAAAAACTGTCTAATAAATTTATAATTATACATTTCAGAAACTGTAATTGTCTAAAATGCAATTTGGTTAAGAATATATTTGAGTGCACTCTGATTTTTAAAAAGTGTGTGTTTAAAAGGTGTTTCTGTATAATCTATGAACAGCTGTTCCATTTTGATTTGAGCTCAGTGTTTTTTATTTTTGATCAGTTGTTTATAATATAATTTGGGATGCAGTCTTAAAAGCATGCTTTTCACCTGAGTTACCAGGGGCCTTAAGTGATATCAAAATTGGTTTACTCACAAGCCATCTAAAAATTAAGCTAATTAAATGAAAATTCCTTACAGTGGGTGGAGATTATTGGTTAGAACTCCAACTGGCAAATGTATGGGTGGTCATTCTATGTTCATTAATAAGGAGTCCCCCCAAATCTCCATGGTCTCTTGGAAGACACCCCCATTATTTGGCCATTTGCAAAAGATAAAGTTTCAAAAATAATTAGGCTAAGGTTTTTTGCATAAAAGATTCTATTGATATGTGACAAATGAGGGACACAACAAAGCAGTAAATGGAGAGATGTTGGGAGTGGCTGAAGCTGGAAATTATTCATATGTGGGAGGGCCAGACAAGACCAGTGTACCTAAAATAGTTAAGCAACCCAAGTTTTGTGAAAAACATCCTGTCTGGTCAATTTAGGCTATTAATCACTAGGCAACATTTGTCTCCTGATACTAACTTTGTAAAGGTATAAATGTCCCTATTGCTTTTCTGTTGTCTTTCATGCATTGGCCACTACCTGACTGAACTCTTGTCTTCTCCTCTGTTTGTCCTTGTTCTTGCCACTGTTCATTCCTGGAACTACACCAAGACACAAATGAGTCTCTGAAAGACACAAATGGAAGTGATATATAAAATAATGTATGGAGTGAAATAAAGTAAATGTCACATTCTGACCTAAAGCCTGCTGCCAAATATAGTATAATTGTTATTTAATACTCACTGATATTGTTTTTTTTTTCATTTATTTTTATTTTATTGAAATACAAATGTCAATCAGACAGGATCAAAACACCATAACCATACAGAGTCGATGAGATAATACATTGCAAACTGTTTTCATAACGTTTTGGTATTGTACAAGGTGCATACATGATATTATATTTACAGGTTTTTATACAGCTGAATTATATCAAAGATTGAATAATTATCTACCTAGTGGATGACCATAGCACTAAAAGCCGACATAATATCCTTTCCAACCACCATTAGTGCAGATCATGCCTCTCATAGAATTATGTAGAAGCACAGCGTTATCTATCCCAACTGTACTGTCTATACACACACATGATGATATTTTCTTTCTACAACCCTTCCTTTGGCTACACCTGTCAAAAGTGGGCACTCTGTTTACATTCAACCACCTTATGTGCTTGAACTCGACACCACAATCCAACACAGTCCAGCATTCTGCAACCATAGGGAGTTATTCAAAGAAATTGTCGACCATATCCATTTACAGCTCAGCTTAATATTATGGGCTCACAATGTATACTTCATTTTTATACTTTTATACTTTTCTGCTGGATGGTTAAGACCTAGGTAGATCAAGACTTATATACCAACACATGAACTTTATATTTCCTATGTGGTCATTGAAGTCCTCTCAGGGTTTATCTTGTAGTCCTGTACATTATTCTGTAGTTCCTTTGTCTGTGTCATCCATGTGGATGAGTCAGGGCCAATGCTTGATCAGATTGCTCTCTGTGAGAGCCTGAGAGAAAGTTTTCTCTTCATGTGACTCTCCCCAGGCACACTATAGAACTTCAATCTCTTTCC
>PVKA01017420.1:0-45821 GCA_004027165.1 Ctenomys sociabilis | reverse complement strand
TACTTGTTGTACATTTCCTTTTGTATTTCTGCTTTTCGCTTGTTATACTAGGGAGACTATACGATATTTACACATGTGTGTCTGGTTTATTTCACTTATGAGTATATGTTCAAGTGGCATCCACTTCAGTATAAATGCTTCAACCTTATCATTCTTAATAGCTGAGTAATACTCCATTATATAGAAATACCACATCTTTAAGATTCATCATTTCTGTTCTGTATGTTCTATGGTTCTATTTTGTTCTATTTAGACCTTTCTCCATTGAGGCCTCTATCAACTCCACTGCCATATCTTTTGTCATACAGATAAACATTTTCTTTATGACAAGGATCAGTGTCTTGTTTAGTAAAAAATGATTAATGTCTCAAGAAACTGCACATGTCTGCATGGATAGAGAACTATATAGCTTGAGTGACCTTCACTAAGACCAATATTCCTTTGAGGATTAAATTCTTCATAAAAATAATTACTCTATTCATTCAGAAATAATTTATACTTAGCTCATATTATACCAGGCTTAGATGCAGGGAAGATGTGAATGAGCACAGTGTTCAAAGAACATGCAGCCTAGTCGGGGCTAGGACAGTGGAACCGCCAGACAAGGGCAGGCAAGAGCTGGTGCTGTAACTGGGGTTTATGCAGAATCCCATGGAATTGTGCCGCCAGGACCAGGGGGTTGTGTGGAGGTTTCCCAAGTGAGGTAGGCGGGAAGATAGGACAGATCTGCAGGTAGAGAAGCATGGGGGTCAGAAGGGAGAAAGCACAACTCATTCCCAGAATGGGTGTCTGTGATGGTGGTGAGTTGTGAGTCTGGAGACATCCCCATGGATTGTACCATGCAGCTCCTTCCTTTTGGCATTTCCACACAAAGACAGGTAAAAACCTTTGAAGTTGAAAGCTGTCAGGTAAGAGGTGAGCTAACTGTTCTGTACAATGGAGCTAGAGGTAAGTAGGAGGCTGTTGCATTCATGAACATGGGAATAAACAAATGCAGAGACAGACATGCTGGATGGATTTGCAGGATTCGCATCACATTTCGTACCACTCACACTGGTTGTGATTCCAAGTTCCAGTTAGATGTGGAATCATAGGTGTGGTGGCAGATCTAAAAGACTTCCCTAGGGAAGGAGAAAGCCTTATTTTTTTTTTCTTTCTGTTCCAAGGATTGAATTTAGGACCTTACACTTGCCAGGTAGATACTTATGTCACTGAGCTATCTCTCTCGCCCAGGCGAGCCCTATTACTGAAAATAAAAAATTGTTATGTAGCCAGATTAAACTTATTTATTTATTTCTGTATTTTAGGGAGGGGTCTACAGATATTTGGGTCTCACTACTAGATAAGACTCATAGTAATCTGCCTGTTTACAGCCTCCCACGTGCTGGGATTACAAGCACGCACCACCATACCCAGTCTCAATCACGTCTTAGTGCGCCCCAAGGGTGGGGCTGGCATGGCAGGCCCGGGATCTAACCCCCAGCCCCACGCCTGCTTGCAGGCACTTTCAGATTAAATTTGTTTTAATCTTTTATACTTTGATTGTCCTTTATGCAGATACCTGGTCCTCACTTTATGGTGGTTCACTTTATGATGTTTTAGCTTTACAGTGAAATGATTCAACTGCAATAGGAATTTAGTAGAAATTATACTTTCAAATCTAATTTTAAAAGAAATACTTGGGCTTGAATCTGGGGGTCTATCACTGAGCTACATCTTCAGCCTTTTTAATTTTATTTTGAGACCAGGGTCTTGCTAAGTTGCCCAACATGGCCTGGAACTTGTGACCCTCTTGCTTTAGCCTCCCAAGTAGTTTAGCTTATGGACTGTACCATTACAACCTGGACTGAATTTTGAAGTCTGAACTTTTCCTAGAGTAGAGAGATGCAGTAAGAAAGACATGATGATAGGCAGTGGCAGTGAGCCATAGTTCTCAATCACCCACACAAACATGAGGGTAAACCAATCCCTCCAGGGCACTGTGTGGCTAGCCTAGGAAATCCAGTAGGTTAGGTGTATTACAAGCACTCTTGCCTTAGGATATTTTCAATTTACAGTGGCTCTATGAGACACAGCCTCAACATAAATGGAAAGGCATACATGTGGCTGTGAATCTAAAACCCCAGAGGGGACATCTTTCTCCTTTCCTCTTAGTCTGCATTATTAATCTTCCCATGCTATATACTAGCAGAGACAAGAGCTCAGCTAAGTCTTTCCTGGGGTTTTTAACTATTTTCACTCTAAAATTGCTTACCATAAATCTCAAAGCCATTTATAACCTGGAGATCCTGACCCTGTGGATAAGAATCTGCTGCCTCTGCCAAGACACCAAGAAGGTGTGAGCAAGGGAAAATGAAATTATATGGTATTGTTCTTTCCTTTATTGTACGCAGCACGCTTCTCAAAGGCATATAGCAGCTTCTCCTTTTATTGAAACTTAAAGCAGCCAAAGGGAATTACAACACAGAGGTGAAGGGCCAGCCAGGTAGCTGAGCAGATTAAAGTGCCTACAAACTGGCTCAGGGTCCAGAGGTTCGATCGGTCCCTGGGCCCGCCGTGCCGGCCCCACCCCCAGGGTGCGCTGAGACTGCAATTGCAACCGGGAGTAGTGGCGCGCACCTGTAATCCCAGCACTTGGGAGGCTGTAAACGGGCGGATCACTAGAGTCCGATCTAGTAGTGAGACCCTGAACACCCTGTAGACCCTTCCCTAAAAGAGAAAACAAAAAACATAAAGTTGAAAACACTAAAACTATAGACCAGATGTGAATTTTACTCTGCTCTAGGGCATAAGTGCTTCCCCCTACTCTGCCCTCATCCATGTTGAGCTTCTGTTTTCTGTGTCAGGAGTGTGACCAATCAGAGTAGAGGAGAGGACAAGCCCTACGTCCGGGGTGAAATTCTCTGACACAGTTTCAATCTCAGCCTCTCAGCTTTCCTCAGAAATGGAAGAGCATTGAGCAGCATCTCTGAGACTGCTGCCAGCAGAAAACAGCACCTGCTAATAGAATCCCCTGGCTAACAGCTGCCCTCTCTGGTAAGGGCCGGTCCTGCTATGTGCAGAAGGGTGGTCAGACTGGGAGTTCTGGATGTGGAGGGAAGCAGATTCTAGCTAAGGTAGTTGACGGGATTCTTTCCGAAATTGGGTGAAGCAAAGATGGATACAGGAGCCAAGGTGACGTTTGAAGAAGATTCAGGGGCACCTGAGTAACTCTGGCTCAGGAGGGACTTTGTCACCCCTATGCTCCTCTGCTTCCAGCCAAAGGACACTGTCATCTAGAAAGGCCAGTGATTGGATCCAGGAGTTTGAAGTTTGGTTCTGGGAAAGGGAAATGAACAAGATCTGATGAATAACAGCATTTATCTGGGGGGCAGAAGGGTGGACAGGGGGAGCGATCAGTAAATCCTTGGCATTAAAAGCATGTGGTAGGGAGGTGGCATTAACATTAAAGATCCTTCAGAGCTCCTTCATTAGGATGGTTTCCAGCTGGGAACAGAGGACAGACAGGACTGAAACAGGCCAATGGATGGGTGGAAGCCTTTTTCTAGAGCCTGAAGAGTCCCCCATGTCATAGGCAGGAGCTCAGCTGGGCACCATGGGGCTATTTGCAGTTGGACAGCCTCTGATGAATTATTGATGCTCTCCCTGCCTCGGGACCTCCCCCTTGTTAACGAATTGCACTGTGTGTGAAAATTTAAAGAGGCAAATGAGGAAATCTCTCTCCCTATAATTCCCTGCTTCTTTTGCCATCTGAGCTCTAATTTGAAGTCAATCGGTTTGAAAGACATCCCTTGGGAGCTGTCCAGCTTAGAGAGCCACGACCCAGGGCAGGCAACCCTGAGGCCAGGAGTGAGACAAGCCTTGAGTCATGAGTCAGTCAATATGTCTTTATGGTGCTGGACCAGTAAGCACTGAGTCTGGGTCACAAAAACACATGAGAAATACAATCTGTCCATCCTCCTCCCTGAGACAGAAAGTGCCTTGATTGTATGTGTCACATCTCAAGGGTTTCCCTGAAGTAGGGGATTAAAACTCTCAAGTTGAGATCCAAATTTGGGGTTTGGATTTTTTTTTTTTTTAACTAGAAGGCTAGTAGTTATTTTTTGGTCAATGAAAATAGTTGACTTTTTTTACTTAATTCATTTATTTTTCCTGTGTAAAAACGCTATATGTTGTAGCTACTGCTGGAGCTTGAGTCCTCTGGGCAGAGACTCTGGTGTGGGTTTTCACAAGCGGGTCAGTGAATTCCTGATAGGGAGACTTGGTGAACACAGTCTCTTTCCAGAGGTCAGGGGTCAGACAGCTGTAGGTCTTGGAGATGGCATCAAAGGTGGCCTTAGCAAAGCTGCCCAAAGTAGCACCCCTGGCAGAGGTGTAGCAGTCATCGATACCAGGCAGCAGCAGCAGCTTCTTGGGCACAGGGGCTGAGACGATGCCAGTGCCTCTGGGGGCAGGGATCAGACGCACCAACACAGCCACAGCGGCCTGCCACCTAGCAAGGCGCAGTGTGGGGCTAACTGATCTTGTTTCCCCAGTAGTCTCTCCTCATGGAGACAATGCAGAGTGTGGCCAGGATAATGGCCCACGAATGGCTGTGGCTACTGCCTTGGAATACTTTACACCCAGGCCAACATGACCGTTGTAGTCCCCAGTGGAGACAAAGGCCTTGAACCTGGCCCGCTGGTCAGCATGGTTTGCTTCTGCACAGGCATGATCTTGAGAACTTCATCCTTAAGGGACGTGCCCAGGAAAAAGTCAATGATCTCGGACTCCTTGGTGGGTAAGAAAAAAAGGTAAATTTCCTCCAGGGACTTGATCTTCATGACCAGCCGGCTCAGCCTGGTGACAGGAATCCATCCATTGTCCTTGGCCTTACCGTCACAAGCCCCGAGGCCACCGCCTCAGCCCCAGCCTCTGCCAAGCCCTCAACCTCAAAGGTCACTGCTGAAGTCTCTGCGAAGATGTGACCTTTTCTTTTTCTTTTTTTTCTTGTAAAGCACACAGTAGATTTATTTATATATTAAGCAATCACGTGTTTTAAAAGATATTTAAAATACAGTCTTTTTCTTCTGCTTTATCTCTCCACATTTATTTTTAATTGACACAGAAGAAATCACATAGTTAAAGTAGACAATTTGACAAGTTTGACATGTCTACACATACTAAACCGTGAAAGGAATCAAGATAAGCATCATGTCCATCACTTTCATAGGCTTCTTTTTTTCCCTTTGCAGTTATGCTCTCAGCAGTAATCTTTTTTCTGGCACAGATTACTGTGAATTTATTTATTTTTTATTTTATTGAAGTACAAATATCAATCAGACAGTTTCAAGACACCTTAACAAGACAGATTTGATAAATTAATACATTGCAAACTGTTTTCATAATGTTTTGGTGTTGTACAAGGTGCATACATGATATTATATTTACAGATATTATTTTAGCAGATGTCTCTTATCAGTAAATTAAGAGTGTAGTTGCTTACTTATCTTATTTTTTATACATGAATTATATCAAAAATTCAATAATTATTTTCCTAGTTGATGACCGTAGCACTAGAAGCCGACATAATATCCTGTCCAACCACCATTAGTGCAGATCTTGCCTCTCATAAAAAAAAAAAAAGAAAAGGTCATGTCATTACAAAAACAAACAAACAAACAAAAAAAGATATGGTATTTTTGCACAATGGAATATTACTGAGTTATAAAAAAAGATAAATGTGAGGCTTTTATAGATAGATGGATGCAACTAGAGACCATGCTACTAAGTGAAATAAATAAAGCCCATATGTACAAAAAACACATTGTCTCACTAGTGTAAAAACTTGAAAGAGTAAATAAAATATGAAAGGCAAAAAAGAAAAAAAAAATGAAGTCTCTGGGAAGCGGACGCTGCCTCCCATACCTGGGTCCCCAGAGCCTCCAGCCCATTTCATCTGCCATTCAGTGTTTCCCAGAAAAAGAAGAGACATTTTTTAAAAATAAGGATTCACATAAATATGCAGTGCTCTGGCTTCTCTTGGGAAATCAAGATCTCTGTCTTTCGTGCACTTAGATTGGCAGCTCTGCTGTAAAGGATGCAGGATGTTTGGCTGTAGTTCTGATCATTTGCAGCTTGGGCTTGAATTTGTGATCTGTGATCTCAAGAAAGGTGAGAAGTAAGATTCTGAGTGGCAATTCAAGCCTGTTAGCAGGACAGTCTGTCATGCTGCAGTGGATCTGAGGCCAGCTCCGATAGACCACAGGGCAGTGTGCAGTTACTCACCTCCCCTATAAGAGACTTACACATCCCTGACCTTTGCTGTGGGACTATATTCCAGTAGACTTTATGAGACATCAAGGGTCATCACCAGCTCTCTAGGTCTTTCATTCTTCTCTGAGAATTACCTACCCAGGGATCCTTGTGCCGTAATCCCAGAAGAAGCAGAACCCAAGTAGACCCTGCTCTACAGCTTGGAGCCAAGCTATCAGGTGCAGCTGAGCTGCAGCTGACTGCCATCATTCACAGGAGAAAACAGCGCATGTTGTGGAAGCCACTGAGAACGGGGATCATTCCTCACTGCAGCACAGCTGACTAATACAGCAAAGCGGAGCATAGTAGGAGAGGGAATTGCCATGAAAAAAGTGTTTTTCCTACTTCCTGAGTTGTCAAATAGTAGTATTAAGAAATGCCTAAATATTAATTCTATTTATCTTCAATTTCAAAAAATATCTTCAAGGATTCTGGAAAGAATCCCTAGTGTAAAATAATAGATTTGTATTTCTCAATCCACAACTATAACCATGTTATAAAATGTTGAATTATTTTCCTTTCATTCGTATCACTTAAGAAATCTTATACAAATCTTGAATTTGTTAGTTTCACTTATAAAAATAAGAAGGTATTACAAAAGACTTGTTATGGGGCAGGTCTAATATCTGATAAGGTTTTATCCACTGCTTTGCTGGGAGGATCAAACAGCCTATAATTTGGGGAATTGCTTTATCAGTGTTAAGTGAGTACAGATTCTCACTTTTAGTAGTTTATAATAACATTACAGCTTCTTTGTGTTCCCCATTAGGGGGAGGTCAGGCTATCCCTGTTTGACAGATCCAGAGACTTAGGCAGCCAGCAAGAAAGAGATTTGTCAGCTCCTGGAGGGGGCAACGGCTTGTCCTCATCTTACGACCACCAATCACTTGTCTCTTGTCATACACAAAAAGGGGCCAATCAGGAGCTTTTGAATAATTTTGGTAGTACTCAGATTTCTAGTCTAATGCTACCAAGTTACAGTGAGATTTTTTACTTGTTTCCTGGAAGTAGTAAAAACTTAGTGACCTCAATGTCTATTTCTGTATTTATTTTCAACATACTTTAACCTACCCCATTGTTTCTAATCATTTTTTTAGTTTATAATGTCAATATCCACCATTTCCTTTGTCTATTTATCAACTTGCTTGTCCTATGAACTATCGGATGGTAGGTACAGTGGTTATTTAAGATCCTCAAGGTTTAATTTGTATAGGTATCATATGGCATAGAGAATCCCTGTAGTAGACAAAGTTAAACTCCAGGAATTTGGTTTGTGTACTTTGGTGTCGTCCAGTTATCTGGATTGTGTTGTGTGGTGGTTGATACACTGTGTCTGTGTGAGATGTCCAAAGCTTGGCTGGATGGGCTTGGCGATTCCGCGGCCTAGAGCGACGCAGCACTTAAATGGTAAAGGGGTTGACAAAAGCTTCTGCAGGTCACTTCATTGGAGGAGCCTTATCTAGGTAGCTGGGTCACTTCAGAGGAGCTTGGATCTTTGCAGCTGCTACCACCACTTCCTTGGAGGAGTGCCGGTCTTTGCAGTCACGTGGAAGGAAGAGAGTGGAAGGAAGAGAGGCTTGATAGATGCTGTAGCTGCTGCTCCTCCTCTGCTCTTTGTTGTTTTCTGCCACCATGAAATGCTGCATCTGCTTTGGAGCAAGGTGAGTGTAGACTGAAATACTCCACAAACTGAGCTCAATAAACCTTTCCTTTCTTAATTTTGGGTGTCAGGCAATTTTGTCCCAGCAATGAGTAAAAAGTAACTACGACATGTAGTTTCTTACAACTGGACATTTAAGCATCTCCAGGTCATGTTCCATGGGCAGGTATCTGCTATAAGTGGGCACGACACCTCCATTGGTGACACTGGCTTGGTGCTAAAGCCGGGCCAGTGCTTAGGAGTCTGTTGCTCCCAGGCATGCTAGAATCTTCAGGGATTTGGGAATGCCATGTCAGGTGCTCAAGATCTGGGCGCAGGTAAGCTACAAGGAATGGTCCCAATTTGGAGCCCCTGCCCATTCATTTATAGTGACTTTCTCTTCCTGCAACCTTTGCTAACTTCAGATTGCATTTTCATGAAAGTAGGCTTATGATACAGCTCCAT
Organism: Ctenomys sociabilis; assembly: GCA_004027165.1. NCBI lineage: Eukaryota > Metazoa > Chordata > Mammalia > Rodentia > Ctenomyidae > Ctenomys > Ctenomys sociabilis. The sequence continues at coordinate 37,423 of PVKA01017420.1, read as the reverse complement.
CACATAGTAGCCATCCTTTCTACTGACATAAAATTGGTTTGTTTTTCATGTGTAGATGTGTGTGTGTGTGTGTGTGTAAGTCAAAGGCCTGACACATGCAAAGTGTATGCTTTCCCACTGAGCTATACTTCTAACTTCTATTTGTTTTCCTTAAAAAGACAAACTACTGGGTCAGAACAAAGAAGGCCAGAAACCGTCAGGTCCTTGGGATACTTCCCAGACCTTGAAAAGAGTTTGGAGATCTGTTTCATTTGGAAGCTGTGAGTCTAGATGCAGAAAGACCATCTCTTCACCTGGAGACAACAAATCACCATGTGGTCTCCTTTCTCCCCCTCCTTCCACCAGCCTCACACTAGATATTTTTTTTAAACCAGCCTTTCTAATTTGAATCTTTCTTTCTCTCTTTCTTTCAATCTTTTTTCTGCTTTTTTTTTTTTTGTATTTGGTACAGGGTCTCGCTACCCAGCTCGGACTCATAGTGATCCTCCTGTCTTCAGCCTCCCCAGCACTGGGATTACAAGCTTGTGCCACCATGCCTGGGCTCTGTCGCTGGCTCAGTGTGCCCAGGGACAGGGCTGGTGCGACATGAAGTGCCAGGAATCGAGCCCTGATCCCTGCACTCACCTATGCAGATGCTTAGTCCACTGAGCTATCTTCCTGGTCCTTAAGCTATCTTACTGGCCCTTAATGTTTCTTAAAGAGGCAAGACTTTTTGTAAATTTTTCTTAGTGGTAGAACACATGGCCTCCTTACACCGCTACATTCAGTATAGTCTCCCACCCCGCCAATCAAGTGCTGTTCAACTCCCAATCTCTTTCCCCTCAGTGAGGTGTCTATTTCCTGTCCACAAGAAAAGAAAGTGCTCCTCTTGAAAAGGGTTCTGACCATTCACCCTCCCACCTCAGCATTTCTGGCCACCACTGTTCAGATTTTATGATTTTATGCAGAATAGACCGACCAATGTTGAGCGCCTGGCAAACACCACGCAGCACTGCATAACCTAGGAACTTTCCACAAAATAAAATAATAAAATACTGTTCCTATTTTTTTCCCATACATCTCAGGGTTTGTAAGTGATTCCACACACAGGATCTCATTTCTTTATTCCACAGCAGCTTTTGAGGCAAGAGTCATGGCTGCCACCTTAGGTATGAGAAGACAAAATTCCCAAAGGTCTCAGGACTTACCTGAGGTCTTTGTGTCAGGAAATGGCAGATCCTGATCTAAAGAAAGGACTGTCTTAATGCTGGTCTTCTATTACTAGGGTTGACTCCCTGGCCTATTAGTGCCAGGTGTGTCCTATGGATAAACCCTTCCAAGTGCCCCGTTTGTATTCTCCCTCCCTAGCTGACTGCCTTACCAGCCAGCCCCCAAAATTCCTCCTTAACTTCTGTACAGTAGTCTCCTTATCTTCAGTTTCACTGATGGTAGTTTTAGTTGCCTAAGATCAATAACTGTCTGAAAAATTAAATGGAAAACTCCAGTAATAAAATATTCATGAGTTTTAAATGGCGTGCCATTCTGAGTTGTATGATGAGATCTTGTGCCATCCACTCCATCTTACTCAGGGAATGTGACTCATCCCTTTGCCCAGAGTGTCCATACTGTATCCAGTGTCCTCTTATTAGTAATTCAGTGGCTGTTGTGGAACCACAGTATTTTGCAATCAAGTATATGCTATGTAACAATCTAACATCACAATGTCTGTACCTCTCACCTCATTTCACCATTAGGCATTGTATCATCTCACACCACTAAGGGAAGAAAAGAGTGATAAGATACCAAGAGGAGAGAAACCAGGAGAAGTTTCATTCCCATAATTTCTGTTACACTATACAGTTATAGTTGTTCTATTTTGTATTAGCTCTTGTTAATCTCTTGCCATGTCTAATTTATAAATTATACTTTATCATGGATATATGTATTGAAGAAAAGAAAGGTAGTATACATAAGGTTTAGTGCCATCCATGCTTTCAGATATCCATTGGGAGTCTTTGAATATACCCTCCCAAGCAGAGAGGAGACTATCGCACTACCTCTTCACCTTGAACTCTTACAAAAAAAGTTTATTTTACCATCTTCTCTGAGAGAGACTGAGGGAAATAATGACACTCAATCCCTCCACAAAATGTATAATCCATGCAAGATTTTTTTCCCCTAAGGTTTTCATGACTGTGCAGAATCTACCTGATAAAACCGTGCCCATTTAACTCACCTCCACAACCCTCCCTTCTCACTTCTTGCCTCTCTTCGTGTGCTTTCTGTGTTCTAGTCATCTTTCTTTGGTCTGTGTCCCTCATTTTTAACTTCTAATGCCTTTTTGTAGTCTGTGGGCTCTGTGCCGCCACAGGCACAGTACACTTGATGTTCAACTGCAATAGACATCACATTCTGAATAGTATGGTTGGCCTTGTGAGCGAGAGCGAGAGCGAGATCCACTACTAGTGAGAAACGTCTTTAAGGTCCTGTGTGCACATTTGCTTCTGCAAAAGAAAAGGACAGAGAATCCTATTGCTTAGATAAGTGCAGGGAGGTTAAGAATAAGGCACAGGTGCATAAGCTTGCACACTAATTACCTCATTAATATCAAAGGCCGCAGGAAACCTGCCTGGTCCAAGGCTGCGCCAGCATTGCAAATTACTCCAAGGCCTGTGCTGTCTTGCCAACTTCCTCAGCCCCTGCAGCTGGGGAGGAGGGTTCCAGACCACCAGAGCACCCCATCTAATTCTGCCTCCCCTCCTCACCTTCCTCTAACCACTTAGGTGCTGACATTTAGCACCACATATTAACCTTCACATCTGTTCCTGTTTTAAACTAGCTGCGCTCTAAGCCCGCCTTAGACATGAAGGAACCAACACGTGGAGAAATTGCAGGACCTGTCAAAGCTGTTTGCCAGGTAAGAGAGTGGAGACAAATGCGTAGTTCACACATGAGCTGCCCTTGGGGGAGTCCAGAGTAATCCGACTTCACATTGAGGCACTTCCTTGCTGCTTTCTTACTTGCTACTTGCAAAAAATCAAGGTGAGTCCCACCTTTTGAGGAGGGCAGCAGCCCGCCAACAGGTTTTGGTTCTTTTTTTCTAAACCAGACTGCTTTCCTGCACCAAGAACCCTCCAGGGGATCTTCTCACAGATAAGGAAACAGAGCCATCAGGCCCTTTAGAGAGGATTTTGAGTCACTGAGCACTTTGGTGGCCTGGGTGAGACTTAGTCCACAGGCTGCTCGACATCCTTCCTTTAGCAAACAAGTGCCTCATTAAAGCACGCTTTGCCCTTTAGCTTTCTTGACAACCCCTAGCCAATCTTTCCTTACTAAATTACTTTCTGTATAATCCGCTGCTACAGACTTTCCTCTGCTACTGCCAGCATTCGCTGCTTTTCCCACATATTTCCTAGAAAATGTAACTATCCTGTCCTTTGGCCACCATGATCAGAGGTAGAAGACACCTCGGCTCTATTGGCCTGCTCTTCCAGACTGCCTCTAATTTTTTTTTTATTGAAGAAAAAATAGCAATCAGACAGTTTCAAATCAAATTAGTGGGACAGTTTCAATGATTAGTATATTGCATATTGTTTTTGTAGTGGTTTTTGTTGTACAAGGTGCATACATGATACTCTGTCTACAAACACTATTAGAGCAGATGCCTCTAATCAATGAATTAAGAGAATGTAGCTGTATACCTATATTTTTTTTAAAGCTGAATTATAGTACAGTTTCAATAGTAATACTTTTTACATTGTTATCTTCCTAGTGTTTATCCATAGTACAAGAAACAGACAGGATATCCTGTCCATACACTATTAGTGCAAATCTTTCTTCTCATAGAATTATGCAAAAGTACTACATATTTATCCTAACTGTACTGTTTATACAAACACAGAATGGTTCTTCCTTTGTATCCCCTTTTTTTTTTGTTTAGTCCTGTCAAAGATGGATATTCTATTGTCATTCAATTATTATAGATGTTTGAATTCAGTGAAACAATTCAACACAGTCCATCAGTCCACAATGATAGTGGGTTATCTGAAGAAGTTGTTAACTAGAGACATTTACAGCTCAGCTTATTATTATTATGGCCTTATTTTATATTCCGCGTTTTTATACTTTTCTGCTGGATGGTTAAGACCAAAATTAAACAAGATCCATATGACAAAAAATGTAACTTTTGTACCTGATAAGGTCAGTCAAGTCCCCTTAGGGTTTATCCTGTAACCCTGTGCCTCACTTTGTAGATCCTTTGTCAGTGTCAGCCATGTGGATGAGTCACAGTCATTGATTGACCAGTTTGTTATCTGTGAAAGCCTGAAAGAAAGTTTTCTCTCCATGTGACTCTCCTTAGGCACACTACAGATCATCAACCACATTCCTCTGTGGCTCCATAATCTCCTTGATCAGGAAATTTGGGGCACAACTGAGTTCCATGATGTTACAGTAAGGTTCTCCTATGTCCTGAGTCTTCACTGACCTTGAAAGGCTAGGGCCAAAATGTTGGCTGACCTTGCAGTCCTTACATTTCTCCAATTTTTGATCTGCAAACTTAGGTTGTTAACCATCGAGAAGAGAAGCTGATTATTACCTTGCAACATATGCAGTTCAGTTTACCCTATCTAACTAACTTCTTTTTAGTTGTTGTAATGCCTTTCAATTTGTACTTCTTCTTTTGATTTCTTATACTAGGGAGACTATATGATATTTGCACATGTGTGTCTTGTTTATTTCACTTACGAGTATATGTTCAAGTGGCATCCACTTAAATATAAATGCTTCAAGTTTATCATTCTTTATAGCTGAGTAATACTCCATTGCAAAAAAAACAAAAAACACATCTTTTTCTACCATTCCTCATGTGATGGGCATCTTAGTTGTTTCCAAGATTTTTCTATCACAAATTGTACTGCTACAAACATAGGTACACATATATCACTATGATATGATGTTTTTAGTTCCTCCAGGAAAATTCCCACTAGGGGGACAGTTTTATGAGGAGTCTCCACACTGATCTCCACAATGGTTGCACCAGTCTGCATTCCCGCCAGCAGTGGAGAAGGGTTCCCTTTTCCCCACATCCTCTCCAACATTTGTTGTTGGTTAACTTCTTTGTGATAGCCATTCTTTCTGGAGTGAGATGATATCTCAGTGTTGTTTTGACTTGCATTCATAGATGCCTAGTGTTGTGGAGCACTTTTTCATATATTTATTTGCTTCTTTAATTTGTCCTCTGAGAAGTGTGTAAGCATCTTAGATGCCCATTTCTGGTATGGGTCTTTAAATTTGAGGGTGTAATATACCTTAGTTTTTTATATATTCTAAAGAGCAGACCTTTGTCTGAGTGCTTATTAGTTAGGACTTTTTTTGAAATTTGTGGGTTGTCCTTTCACTTTGTTGACAATTTCTTTTGATGTGCAGAAACTCCTCAGGAAGAGTTGGTCCAAGTTGTTGATTCTTTCAAGTGTTTCCCGCGCGAATACATGTTTGTTCATGAACTCTTTGCCTACCCCTATGTCTTTAAGAGTTCTTATTTTCTCTTACAGGAGATAGCATGTTTATGTTTTAATGTTTAGATCTTTAATCCATTTTGACTTTAGTTTAGTGTATGGTGATAGAGCTGGGTCAAGTTCTAATTTTTGACATGTAGTCAGTTTTTCCAGCACCATTTGTTAAAGAAGCTATCTTACTTCCAGTAAGCATGTTTGTCCCCTTTGTCCAAGATCAGGTGGCTGAGTGTGTTCGCAGAGGCCTCTGCATCTTCTAATCCATTCCATTGATCCTCAGGTCTGTTTCATTGTCAATACCATGTTGATTTTACCACAGTAGCTTTGTGTTATGATTTCAAGTTAGGAATTGTGATGCCTCCTGCCTTGTCTTTGTTGGCCAGGATTGCCTTTGCTATTCTAAGTCTTTTCTGGTTCCAAATAAATTTTAGGAATGATTTCTCTAGGTCTGGGAGGTATACTGGTGGCAGTTTGATAGGGATTGTGTTAAATCTGCACAACAATTTTGGGAGCATGGCCATCTTCACGATGCTGGTTCTTCCTATCCAGGATCATGGAATGTCTTTCCATTTTCTGAAATCCTCTACAATCTCTTTTCTTAGGGTACTGTAACTTCCCGTCAAAAGAACTTTGATTTCCTTGGTTAAGTGAATTCCAAGGTATTTCATTTTCCGCGGTGCTATTGTAAAAGGTATTGTTTCTATAATTTCTCTATCAGTGTGTTTGTAATCTGTGTAGAGGAATGCTATTGACTTTTAAGTACTGACTTTGTATCCTGCTATGCTACTGAATTTGTGTATCAATTCAAGTAGCTTCTTGGCAGAGTTTTTTGGGTCTTCCAAGTAAAGCATCATGTAAACAGTGTTAATTTAACTTCTTTACCTATTCATATTCCTTTTGTTTCACCCTCTTATCTCATGGCTGCAGCTAATGTTTCCAAAACTATATTGAATAGGAGGGGTGATAGAGGACATCCTTGTCTTGTACCAGATCTAACAGTGAAAGATTTCAGTTTTTTTTTTTTTTTTTTTTTTTTTTTTTTTTTTTTTTTGTCTTTTTGAGACAGGGTCTCACTATGCAGTTCAGGCTGTCCTTAAGCTCACTTTGTAGCTCAGGCTGGTCTCGAACTCACAACAATCCTCCTGCCTCAGCCTCCCGAGTGCTGGGATTACAGGCGTGTGCCACCACACCCGGCTCTAAAGATTTCAGTTTTTCCCCATTTAGAATTATATTAACTGTTGGGTTGTCATAGATGCCTTTTATCAAATTGAGTTAGAGGCCTTCTATTCCAATTTTCTATAGGACTTGAACATGAATGAGTGTTGGACTTTGTCAAAAGCCTTTTATGCATCAATTGAGAGGATCATGTGGTTTTTAGTTTTCACTCTATTGATATAGTGTATTACATTTATAGATTTGTGAATATTGAACCATCTTTTCATCCCTGGGATGAATCCTACCTGGTCATGGTATACGATCTTCTTGATGATTTGCTATATTCTATTTGTTAGGATTTTATTGAGGATTTTTGCATCTATGTTCATGAGGGAGATTGGCCTGTAGTTCTCTTTTTTAGTTATGTCTTTCCCTGGTTTTGGAATCAGAATAATACTTGTATCCATAAATGATTTTCGGAGGACTTCTTCCTTTTCAATTTCATTGAAGAGTGTGAGGAGTGTAGGGATTATATCCTCTATAAATTCCTTGCAGAATTCAGCTGTGAATCCATCAGGACCTGGACTTTTCTTTGTTGGCAGGCTTTTTATTATGTTTTATATCTCATCGGCTGTTATAAGGTTATTAAGAGTTGTTATATCTTCTTGATTCAGTTTTGGTAATTTGTACCTTTCTAGGAATCTGTTCATTTCATCTGTGTCTTCTATTCTGTGAGCATAAAGATTCTCGAAGTAGCTATTGATAATCTTCTGAATTTCCACTGGGTCTGTGGTGATTTCACGGTTTTCATTCCTTATTGCTTGTATTTGAATTTTTTTTCCCCTCTTTTTGATGAGGTAGGGACTTTTTTATTTTATTTAATCTTTCAAAGAACCAGCTTTTTGATTCATTGATCTAATTTTTTTAATGAAAACATTAATAAACATCCTTTCCTGAAACTATAGGCTGAAAAAGGCACTTTATCTTTTTCAGATGATAGATGAAGACCCATTCCGCGGAGACTAGGCATTCCCTGTGCTGCCTGCTGGTGTGTTCCAGCTGTCTGATCTACATGCACAGGGGGAAGGCTGATGAGGCACCAAGGGGATGGGATGGCAGAAGGGATTTTCCAACAGGTAAGGTCAAGGAATTTAACTTTTCTTCTGTACTGCACTTTTAAAGGCTCTTAGACAAATCACGTGCCTGGCCTCTGCTCCAGTTTGGTAAAATGAAGGCAATAATTTTAAATTGTTTATATCATCACCAAATTTCTAGATCTCCAGGTGAGCCTGAAAATCTTGAATTTTTGTCCAAAACTGAACTTTAAAAATCAAATGAAAGGACAGCTAGAGAGCACAGTGGATTAAAGCGCCTGCTTAGGCAGAAGCAGGGGCCAACATTCAGTTCCCAGGGTGCTGTGCCAGCCCTGCTCCTGAGGCACTGAGATGGTGATTAAATTGACACCAGGTGTGGTGGTGCCTGCCTGTAATCCCAGCGATTGCGAGGCTGAAAACAGGAGGATCATTGAGTCCAATCTGTGCAGTGAGACCCTGTAGATCCTGAACTGTACTAAATACAAAAAAAAAAAAAGAAAAAGTAATATTCTTATAATTCTGCCCCCTTTCCAAATAAATCCTGCTTAAGCTCCTCCCCATCCCCCCTGTCACACACACACATATACAGCAGCTTAAGTGTGTGTACTCTGGCTATGCCTCCTAATAATGCTGGAACCCCAACTTAGCTACTACTTTGCACCAATCCCATTTCCCTCCCTGAGAACAAGGAAACGAGAAGCTGACCCTGTGGTCGCTGTGAGGGTCACATGAATTAGCAGGGATAGAAAGCCCTTAGCACATGTGTTATGACCTGTGTCTAATGTCCCCCAAAATCTCAGGTGGGGCTTTGGATCTGGAGTGCGTTGCTGGGATTAGAGGTGTGTGACACTAAATTAGTTCAGGGATTGGTTTAGCCTACTGCTGGATTTGAATAATGAGAAGCCCCCCTGCCCCGAGTGTGGGTGGCGCCACCCAAGGCCAGGTCCCCTGAAAGGGATAAAAGGGACAGGTAGCCTGCTGCTGTTGCTGCCGCTGCTATTTTTGCTCTTTCTCCGCTTTGCTACCCCTGCCTGCCATCGATGGTTTCTTCTCTGTGACGTCCCTCTGCCAGGCCACCCTGCCTTGGAGCCAGCCAGCTATGCACAGAAACCTCTACAAACTGTGAGCTGAAATAAACCTCTCTTCCTTAACTTCCGCTGTTGGCTCTTCCGTCTCAGCGATGAGAAAAGTGGCTAAGCCTGCATCTGCATTAGTGCCTCGCTGCAATAGTAACAGCCATAATGAAGATGCTGAGGCCCCAGCGTCTGCAGTTCTGGGAAAGTCTGTCCGTTCCCTCAGGGTGTGGGACAAGCTGATCCAAAACTGTGTATGGAAGAACAAAGGAGAAAGAATAATGAAACGGAATTTGGACAAAGTACAAGACAGAGAGGCAGTGTTCTCCAGAGAAACAACTAATCAGGCCTATGCAGAGAGATTTATTGAGAGGGGATGGATTATGGGCCTAAAGAGACATAAAAGCCTACAAGCTGCCATCTGCAAAGGGAGGCCTTTGCAGGCGAGCTGGCAGCGTAGTTGTGGTCCAACCCTAAGGCTTCTGCACCAGAACCTTTGATACCTATGGGCAGTGCGAGATGGCAGCTCCAGCTCAGCAGAGAAAACTGACTCTTCCTCCGCCTTGTTCCTAGGCCCTCCAAAGAGTGGGTGACGCCCCTCGCAACGTGAGGGTGATGCTCTTTACTGGTGCTGCCAGTTCACACATTAACCTCTTCTAGAAATGCTCCCACTGCCAAAGCCAGCAATTACACCTCACTAGCTCTGTGGGCATCCCTTAGCCCAGTCTAGTTTAGAAGCATCAGCAGTCCTATTTGTTTTCAATAACCCGCATACGAGACACCAGCACGGATGGAATGACAGCTATGAAACTGGGGATGGAGGCACCTGCTTAGGGGGAGGGGAGGAAGGCAGGAGCAGAGGAGGCTTCAGTTGTAGTGCTATTATTCAGGACTTTCAAGCATTCAGCAAAGATCCCAAGCTGTTAGGCTTTGAGAGAAAATACCTGCTGAGTTAATAGAGCAGACAAATGTGAACTGTTATTTTTCTTCCATTTTATACATTTTTTTGCAGGACTTTGTAATCTGTTTTAAAATATTTTAAATTGACCTTTAATACCAAAGCAAAACAAAGAGGATAAGTGTTTAAAGTGCCAGTGTGTGCCCTGCTATATCATTCCAACAGCCAAGGACGATGATCCCTAGCACCTAGCAGGGTAGAAGCAATAAATAAAAGATGGGAAGGGGCAGGTGGATGAATGGGCATCTGGTCCCTGGCAATGGAGGCTTTGTCCTGCGTGTAGCACGTCCTTGTTATCATGTGATCACACTTTGAGTGTTGTTTCCTTCCTGTCCATTTCACCCTGACTCAGTTGTCATTGCGTCTCATGTAATAATTCAGGGGAATTCTGTGGGGAACAGCAGGAAGCTGCAGTTTGGCCTGGCTGTGCTCTGAATCCATTAGTGTTTTCCAGCCTCATTACTGCTCAGAAGAACAGCCTCATTACTCTCAGAGCAGGGTATCACTGTCTTTCCCATATTTTAATAACAATAATAATAGTAATAGTAATAATAACAAACCCAAGGAAATGAAATCACCAGGAAGGCTTTCCTTCCTGATTAAGAAGTTGTAATGGGTTATAGCCCCATCATGCATGAGATTTGATTCTCCTTTATAAGTAAATGTTTTGTTGTTTTAATGTATTTAGTATAGGGTCTACAGAGTCTTGCTGCACAGATCGGGCTCATAGTGATCTTTCCTGTTTTTCAGTCTCCCAAGTGCTGGGATTACAGGTGCATACTACCAAACCCAGTCTCATTTGCCTCTCAGTGTGCCCCTGGGGTGGGCAAGCAGGGCAGCTTTATAAGTGAATGTTAAATATAGGTGATATTCTTTGCAGCCCGGCTGCTATTTTTCCTCCCTTTCTTTCTGCTGTCCCTGCTTCTCTCTGTACTGATGTGTGCATGCATGAGAAGTACAGGGCTTTGGGAGGAACCAGACTTTCCTGTTAACCTATTCAGCTTGAAGTTCTAAGTTTCTCTGAGAGTCATTCAAAGAAATCTAGTGTGGTCTGTTAGGTTGGCTGGTAAACCATGCTATGAAGATAGAGTCATAGGTTTCATCGTCCCAAAGCCAGAGTGATTTTCTCAGCTCTCTAAATACCAAGAGCATTGCAAGTCATGTGAGATGTATTGTTTATTGTTGTTCATAAGAGACTTAAATAAGACAGGTGACACAAATCGTGTGAAATAAAACACTACTGCCATTAGAACTCAGGACTGCCTCTATCTGGTGAATCTACGGGTTCCTTTTAAATGAAAAGGCAACTGTCATCTTCTATGGATAAAAAAAGACCATAGTGTTTCAGCTCAACTAGAAGATGTGGAACTGAGAAAGCATTCAGGGCCAATTCCCATCTTTTTTAGTGAAATATAGAAACTAGAGGGATGGTCATCCTCACTGTCAATTGTGATTGTTCTGAATCTGTGAGTATTTAATGAGAAAAAAATGGGACAAATTCAACCAAAGAGAAATTTGGGCTGAATCACTGGGGGAAAGACACCGTGGTGAAATCCATTAGACTGTGTAATAGTTTCCCAAGGGGAATGATGTAAGTCTCCTAGCTGCAGTCATTTAAATTTAGACTGAGCCATGCATTTGTGAGCAGACCCCAGGGAACAATCCTACATTAAAGAGGGGATGAGGAAGGTGATGGGCCAGATGACCTCATAGATCTTTTCCAACTTAATTTCTAGGATTGTGGGATCCTAATTAAAATGAACTGTATTGCTATTATGAAGATTCCACATTAATATTCTGTAAGGTCTCCAGGCAAGCCAGGGGGGTTTCAGCTTTTTCTTAATTCTACGGAACCAGGACCCTATAAGCCGCCTTAACCACACAGCTGCTACCCATGTTCTGGCTTCTTGCAGCTAACAGTGCTTGGTTTAAAGTCATTTTAGTGATTTCTTTGGAGGAGGTAGTACCCACAGTACAAATGAACGTTTTATTCCAAGTAATCCAACAGCATGAGAAGCACACTTTGATATTCTTTCAGCTATGGTGTAACAGTAAGTATCCCTGTAGTTTATAATAGCAGCAGCAACCAGCCAGCCCTGCGATGTGTCCCCATGAAATGCTTGGATATAACATATGCTTTATCACACACAGTTCTGACTCTCTCTTTACCTTCAACTGATATTTGAAAAGGAATGTTGGTCACTAGAGCTGAGGTCTGCCATTGTAGGCTAGGTGACTGCCTCTGAATGTCTGAGTCCCTTCTTTTGTTGTCTTCTAGAAGTGGGCTCCAGTAAGAACATCTGGGCAGGACCAGTGCCGGGCTGGCCAAGGTGGGTGACAGAACCTTAAGCGAGGGCCACAGGGCACTTTATCCCTCAAAGTAGCTGTAATTTAGGGCAAACGGAAGACATAAATGGCTCAAGTGCTCCAGGTGGTATTTCAAATGACTGCATTTTTTTTTTTTATAAGAAAACAGTGGCCACATACACCTGGAACACTATTATATCAATCTTGTCCCCAGATTCCCAGAAAATTTGTGATGGACCACACAGAATTAATTCTATAGCAGGAAGTGCACACTGGCATGTAAGACAGAATATCAAGCCCTACCTAGTTTAAATTCCAGTTCGCTTGCAAAGAGTTTCCATGGAAATGGGAGACATCATTTTCAACAGAACAAGATGATGGGATCAGGTACTGAGGAGACTGAAAATCTCTGAGCCCCTGAGAATCAGCTGGTGCCACAGCCCTGAGATGTCAAGCCACCTCTAGATCTTTCAGTTAGTTCCCTCACATTCTCATTCACATTATAGTATTTCTAATATGTGGTTGTCAGTGTGTGTATCTTATATACAGAGGAGGACTGGTTTTGTTGTTGTTGTTGTTTTCCCCTAGAATAGAGCTCAGTTCTGGATATAGAAGGCACTTAGTTAAATTTACTGTTATTACATCAATATCTTAGAATCTCAATATCCTTTTCTATAAAATCCTAACACAAAGAGTTGTTTTATGACAGAAAAAGTAAAGTGCTTTAGACGGTGCCCAACACTCTAACATGATTCTTTTCTTTACTCTTTTAGTATAGGAGAGTTATTTATTTCTGCATTTGATAGATAACAGGCAAAAAATGTTCTATAAAAGGCCACAGCATTCCCACTTTTGCTCTGAATTTTGTGTCGTTTTACTCAGGTGTTGAGATCAGCATTTTTATCCTATAAGTAGTGTAAGGTCGCCGCATTTCCATCCCAGCGCCCCTCCTCATTATCCACCTGGCAAGACGCACAGCATAACTGAGGTGATGCGCATCCGGAGAAGCTCGCGCTCGGTTCTACTGCAGACACTCACGGAACAAACCTGGAGACCGTGGAAATAACATCATTAATGATAAAACTGAGCATGGTGTGGTGGCCCTGTGTGTTGATTCTGATGGGAATTCCACTACGGTAGGACCAGAACACTTTCACGCCTTCCTGAGAACTCCTTTGAGGATGTCCCAACTCTTCTTCATTGCTTGATTGTTACAAAACAAAAAGTATGTGCAGAGTGGCTTCTAAATGAGGTCTACGCAGAGCCAGTACATGGGTGAGAAACTGGGTCCTGCAGGGCCATTGTAGCACCACGGCAGGAACTTGCACGAACTTGCACGGAAAACAGCCAGCTTCCACCAAGAGCCAGAGGCCAGGTTTGGCGCTCTCCACTGGCTCTGAATGACTCTTGCGATTGCAATCACACTGCGCACCGTGCAAGTCTGTGCTTCCAGCTGTCCCACGTCTGCCTAGAGGACACCAGTAGCACTAGGGACCCTAGGCTCTAGACTTAGGAGGAGCAAAATGGAGGCCCAGGGGAGACGGAGTAGATACTGCCAGCACCTAGCTGCTCCTGAAGCCCCAGTCAGAGCCTGTTCTGTCTTGCTTTGTGGGGTGCACAGCCATGAGTGGCTCAGGTTCTCCTGTTCCGGGGAGTTTACTCCGGCCCCTCACACCTCAGCCTTGGTGCATCTGTCCCGCAGTTCTTCCATTACCTCATCTCTCACCTGTGTGAACTCTGCGTTGCCCAGGAGGCAGCAAGAAATTGCTGCCTTGTTTCTTCTTCCATACTTTTAACTCCAGTGGAACCCAAGGCTTATGGTCATGTATTGTCTTTGGAATTGCCAGTTGGAGGGCAGAAATTTCCTTCTTGCTGCTGTTACCCTAGATGCCCTCTGCTGGCTATTTCTAGGTACTGTAGAAAAACCTAGAAGATCATTTTACCTATAGCACACAACAGATTTCTGAATTGTCACACTCCTCCATCTTCTTGTAAAGAAATAAATTGCCAGTACTGTCTCAGAATTTTCCGAAGTGACACTGAAACATCTGCATTCCGCACCTCCAGTGACTAACTCACGAGTCTGCCATGACACCTCTCCTACTGGCCAACCTCACGGAAGTAGAACCTTCATGACTGAAATAGGACATTGCTGCATGGCTGGGGGTACTGCTTGGAGTTGATGGGTGTGGGGTTTGTAAAGAAGAGGACTTTAAGTTGGAGGAGCATTGTTCAACCTTGGCCCCACTGACAGTGTGAGTCAGATCATGCTTTGTGGTTGAATCCTCCTTCCCCAGGATAACACGTTTAGCAGCACCCCTCCCTTCCACCATCCAGGTACTAGCAGTACCACCTTGGTCATCCTCTCAAACAACCAAAAATACGCCCCAGATATTCCCAAGTATCCAGGGAGCCAGTCACACACTACTGAGAATCGCGGTGCTGGAGTAATGGAGCAGAAAGCCTGTTCCACTGAAGATGCCTATGTGCTAGAGGGTGCAGACTCCTTCCCTTGACAGCATGGTTAGTAGGTCATGCTAATGCTTCTAGAACACAGATGCCATAGATTAATGGTACTTATAGCCATTTTTTTTTTTTTTTTGCAGTTGAGACCAAGGAGATACTAATAATGTTCCCTAAGGACAGCCATCTGAACAAGCATGAGCTAACATTTTTAAAAAATGAAAATATGGCTCTCTTGTATAACAGTTCTGTAATGTCATCTGAGAGTCAGCCCACTTTATGGAAATCATTAAGAAGAATCAGATAAACCTTTCTTCCTTGGGCAGTATTATATTCTGCATTGTCAGCTTCAATTAATATTTATTTCTGTGTATCACAACTCATTTTATGTACTCTTCCCCAAGTCTGTTAACAAACTGCAGAATGGTTCCATTCCCATTGCAGAAGCAGCAGTAAGGAGAGATCTGGCCACTGGCTGAAGGCTCAGAGCCCAGCAGAGACCAGGAACACAGAACTCAGCAAGCAGCTCCCTGGCTGCACTCGGGGTCATCACTGGGTCACAGCCTCTCCTCTGTGCATTCTGCAGACAAGGCAAGCCACCTGGGAGCAAAGCCTGGTCCCTTGGAAAGAAGCAAGCTTTGAAATGAACAGGGAGCATTCTCGTTTTCCTGACACATGTCACATCTCTCACTGAAAGGGAGACCCATGGCTGCTAGATTGCCCATGAGGGCATGTCACAGCCTAGATGGCATATGAAAGACAAAAGCTGGCTTGTCATCTGCATTTCACTCTATAGTAGACAGCTCCCAGTGCTGCCAGTAGAGCTGTGAGATGCTGTATCATATATTAATTAGAGGAGCATATGTAATACTTCAGCCAGGAGCCATCTGACAACCAAGAAGGAGGGAAGACAGGAGGTCTTTGGTCTAGGCCTGATATGCAGGTCTGGCCCTAGACGCCTGGCATGCATAGGGCAGGTGACCTCGTTGGGCTGGCTGAGGCCCTCCCGCCTACCACCTCATCTCTGGTCACTTGCTGGCTTCCAGACTCCATCTAAGTCTTCCCAGGGCAGGGCTGAGGTCTTCAGACAGGCACACATAGAGCACGGGAAATACCAGCAGCAGAGGACGGACAGGCCTCCACAGAGGCAAGGGAACAGCACAGGGAATGAGCTCCTTTTGATCTCAGAATAAACAATGACTGTGGTCTTCTCTCCCTACAGAAACCTGGGAAAGACCCAAGAAAATACCTCACAGGGAGAGCAAGTGCACAGGGTGAGGGACGAGATCAGCACCCACACCTGGAGATGATGTGGATTGATGAGACCCTTCCAGCCTTGGACATAGATTAGGTGAAGGAACTTAGCCCAGCCAGGGACAGAAGTCCAAAGACCAGATTACTGTCTACCGCTTAAGGGCTTTGTGGCCTTAGGTGAGTTATTTAATCATCCTGAACCTGTGTAAAATGCAAGGATAGGCTGGGGAGATAGCTCAGTGGCTTAAGCACTGGAAACACACATCTCTATAAGGCAAAGACCAGAGCAACATTGAATGCTGTATAGAAAAGCATACTCCAGAAATAAGAGCTATGCTAATCATGGTACGAGACTTTTATATTCAGCTTCTCATGCTAAAGTTAAGAACTACAAAGTGCTGTAGGGACTCCAGTACCATAATTATCCTCAAATGAGTATTGGCTGTCCTTGTGTCCTTATACCCTGCCAGGTAACAAGATAGGAGAGGCCCATCCACCACGCTGGCAGGCATTTGCTAAGTACAACCAGTGCTTTTGGCATGGGGAAGGGACATGTGTCAGGTATGAGAATAGGCTGGGTATAGTCCTCACCCATAGGCATAGTCCAGAAACTAGAAGGTAAGAGGAGGAACTGCCACATCAATGGTTCAGTGGTTTTCAGCCTTTCAGAAACTTACATATCTTCTTGGGCAGATCAGTGTACAGAAAGGATGTGCTACATCCCCTGCAGCTCTGTGGCCCAGTCTTTGTGTTCTTGCAGCAGAGGCAAGGTCTCTGCTAAGGTCAGGGGGCCCCCTGCAGACGCTCTTGCGGCAGACTCTCTATAGCTTTGCTTCTACTTCTTCATGTCTGGTGGCCAAATGCAGCAAGCCTTTCTGGCTCACTCATCATCCAGGTTCCCCTGCAGCCCATGGCCCCCAATTCATTCCAGGCCGACCGCATTCGCCACTCCTGGCCACTGTCCAGCAGCTCAGGACTCATGCAGCACTTTCTCAAAGGTGGCCCAGGTGATCTCTATCTCCATTACAAGATTTTGCCCTACAGCAAGCTAAAACCAATATGAGCTCTGTATACCAGTTTAAGGAGATGAAGGATTTGTTCCAAGGCCTATGTGATTACTTGTCCAGTGAACCACACAGGCAGCCTTTTTGCTTTAGCATGTGAACCTCCTTTGGTCTTTTCTGGAGATCAGAAGAGCATGCATTTGTGAAGCATAAAAAACAAGTGAGCTGAGAGAACAAGGTCAGAGTGGAGAGAAGAAATGCAAGGAATTTGCCTCTGAATGGCCAGGGACCAAATGCACCCTACTTGAAAAGCTGAGCCATACACAGTGACTGGCATTTTAATACATGAGATGACTCTCCATTGCTTCATCATGTCAACTTATATTTGGGAGTTCACATTATTGTATAGTACTTGAAAAGTTCATAGGACATCTTACTACTATCCTTTACAGCCTCCTTGCTGAGTACCTTGTACTCCAGATAAATTATCTCATTTCAAAATCATAAGCAATTGCAAATTGGGTGTTTTTCTTCTTACTTTATATAAGAAACACGTGCTTTGAAAGGTTAACCAAGTCCTGAAGTTGCGTGTCTGGCAAGTGTTGGGCCTGAGACAAAACCAGAGTTTGTCATTACCTTTCATACAGTGCTGTTGCAAAAGTAACAAGAGGCCTTCCTGCTCAGGTTTCAGCCTCTTGTTTAGCATTTGATGCTCAAGAATATTTATCAGACCAAACCAAACACACACATTGACAGGCTCTGTTAAAACATGAACTTCCCACATAGGTACACTGTCCTTTGTGCATCCTGTCTGTCACTTGTCCCTTTACCTAATTATCCAGTGTCTCTGAATCTTGTTTTCCCTCCGATTAAACAAAAATTTAGTGAGCATGTACTGTGAAATGCCCTATTCCAGGTTCTCTTTCTCTATATCACCTCCTTAGTTTATTCAATTCCAATATTGTGTCTAAAACAATACCCACTGCGTCTGCCTCTGTATCTGAAGATGTAGAAATAAAAGAAGAATATCTCCTGCTGTCTGAAACACCAGAGTCAAGCAAAGAAGTAACATCAGCCAACTTGAGCCTGTGTGCAGCAGCGCAGCCTGGAGCAGAACAGGAGACTGGATGAGCCTGAGGGAGACGTGGTCCCTTCTAGGTGAGCCAAGTGAGCGCACAGAGCGCTCGGCCCTGTGCCCGCCCCAGCACGCGGTGCCAGACACTGTGTTCTCTTCATCAGCGTAAACAGATTTGCATTGACTAAATGCAAGGTATCAGAAGGAAAATAAGGATTTTCCAGAAGGACAGGAAGGCAAAATAGAAAAGTCGCAGAAGCAATATGGCAGACTGAAGAGCGAGATATTTAGTCTCGTTGTCATGGAGACAGACAGGCTCAGGGGTGCAGCTGAAGCATGTTTATGTCTCAGTAACTTCTCTGCTGGGCAATGGGGCTGCCTGAAGGAGGTAAAGAGGGGCGGAGTCAGATTGGCATCATACGTGGCTGGGGTCTGTGACTCAACAAAGAGATGGGAAGGCAATGAGTGGGGACCACCAACTGCCAATCCAGAGTGAGGACAGGATTAGTGGGGTGGGAGGGGCTGAAGGCCACAGCAGGCAGGGGCCCAAGGGGTCAGATCCGGGGCCCTCGCCTGACCCCTGTGGCAGCTGGGTACCCTTAGGGCTGCGCTCTACATCTTTACTCAGCTGTTTACAGTATGCATTTCTACCTGACTTTCTAAATTTGTAGCTGACTACAGTAAACGAAACATATATGATGAGTTCGTTAAAACAGAAATTAGATTTTAAGCAGTAGATTAAATAGATTTTAATTTCCAATTTTCAAAATACACATAAATAACAATACCCTAAGCTGATATCAGTATTATGGGGCATTAAATTTGATTCTGGCTTCCAAAGAATCAAAGCACAAAATGTATAGCACGGGCCTTCTTAAGTCTTCATTATTCTTAGGAACAATGCTTTTGCAGGCGCTGAATTTTGAAAGGAATTTGGAGCGCCGGGTCTTTTTGAAGGTGGTGACATCTTTCTGCCTCTGTGGTTTCATTCGGGTCTACCCTCAAATGTCTACTCCGCGAGTCACGTCCTAGTGCCAAGTCTCAAATGGCATTTGTCGTCAAGTGGCTTAAAAAAATATAAGGTTCTGGTTCCATGCTCACCTGGAACTGTCTCCTCCTGATTTCATTTTTAAATTGCATCTTAGTTTTTAAATAGCCAAAAGTCGAAAGTTTCCTTCCACTGTTTAAAAAGGACCCTGGACGCTAAGCTTTTGACCTCATGTCTTGAGTAATAAAAAGGAGTTGAGGGAGTTGTTTGCAGGATGGTTATTTTTATTTTGTTTTGTTTTGTTTGCTTTCATCTTGGCTTTTCTTCTCTGTCTTTTCCTATAAAGCAGATATTTAAAAGGACAAATGATGGTTTACAGGTATACTCTGCAGCCTGCGCAAATGTGTTTAGGGAAAAATTTTACATTGGATGGGAATGGGATGGGGTATAACCCCGCTATGCTGGACGCACACTATCCCTTTCCACCAGCTCAGTACCCCTCCTTTCTCCTTTTGTGTGACTGTAGTGGCTCTTTCCATATGAAAGAACTGTCCTCATTGAAATAAAAAGTTTTTTTAAGTTTTAAAAATAGTACATAATAAAATCTTCCTAGATTTTATGGAAAACTGATGATGAAGACACTGTCCATGATTCATTGGTGTACTGAACAAACACTCAATGAGGACCCAGCCTGAGAAGGACACACAGCAGGAGGCAACCAAGCCCAGGGACTTCTGGGACTTCTCAGCAGAAGGAGAGACAGCACATAAACAAATGCATTATGTCAGAGAGCAACAGATTCTGGGAAGGGAAGAGAATCAGAGCAGAGGAACAGCACGTGCTGTCAGATGAGTTGCTCAGGAAGCCTGCTTTACATGGCTCAACTTGCCCACCTTTTTATCTTTTCCTTAACAACTGAGCACAGAATAAACATGACCATTGCCATAAACAAAATAAATGCATTTCACCAGCTTGACCATTACAGATGGCAGGAAAGAATCCTGCTACTATTTGAAGTGAAGACGGTTGCCAAATTGTTCATGGCAAAAACAACAGTCCACATGAGGCAGGCCATCTAGGCAGTATATCTAATTGAACCTAAGCTCCTGGCCAAATGCAAGATTGCTCTGAATTCCCTCCCAGAATGCAGAACAGTTTATGCAGCACTTGTACAAGCCCTGCCCTCAACATCCACCAGCTCACTAGGGAGCCCTAGCAATTACGTGCTGGGGACTGAAGTGAGGTCTCCCCCAACTCCCTCAGAGTCATGTATTGAAGACCTAACCCTCAACCTGATGGTTTTCGGAGGCGATGCCTTTAGAGGTAATAGGGTTCCGATGTGGTAAGGAGGGTAGGTTAGCACCTTGAGAATAGGAGATACCAGGAAGCTTGCTCTCTTTCCTTCTGCCACCTGAAGACATAGAGCAAAAGCAGCAGTCTGCCAGCCACAGAGAGAGTTCTCACCAGATCCCAGCTGGGCTGGTACCTTGGTCTGGGACTCTCAGCCTCTAGAACTGTTGCAACATGCATCTGTTGCTTAAGCCACACAACCAGTGATGCTTGGTGTGGCAGCCTGAGCATGGGAGGACACCACTTCCCAGACCAAGGAATCCTAGCTGATGGCCAGAGGCAGGTCATTTAACCTCGGTGAGATCAGCCTTACCTTCTGGAAGATAAGATAAAATAGTAAATGCCACATAGGGCTTTTGTGAGGACGAAAGTAACCAATTCATACGTAACTCTGAGGACATGACTGGCACATGGCCCTCCATAAGTGCTTACTATTATTATAACTCCAATTGTCAGATGAAGATACTGAGGATCTAAGAACTTAAATAACTTGTCCAAGGTCATCCAGAGGCCGGGTGGCAGATTCAATAGCTGAACCTAAATTTAACTTACTCTTAACTCATGCTTTTCTTGTCACCACTAACAGAAATTAAACTAACGTTATTGTAAGAGATCTAGATCCAAAGAACAACAGCAAGGTCAGATACACTCATGAGAGACTGGGACTGTGTACTCTACTGGTCATTTTGTTCATAGGCAGTGTTAACCGAGTGCTTCTGAAAACTCAAAGCGAGTGGGTTTTCCCTTCACCTGATTATTTGCCTTCTTGCATTTATTTTTTTGCCTATCTAGTGCTTAATAAATTGTGGGCTATGCACAGAAACCAATAAAATGGTCATATTTTCAGTTTA
The DNA here is from genome assembly GCA_004027165.1 of Ctenomys sociabilis. Taxonomy (NCBI): domain Eukaryota; kingdom Metazoa; phylum Chordata; class Mammalia; order Rodentia; family Ctenomyidae; genus Ctenomys; species Ctenomys sociabilis. The sequence goes on along the minus strand of PVKA01017420.1, from coordinate 16,359 downwards.
GGAAGACAAGGGCAGAAAATACAGAACTGACAAAGCAGGAAAAAATACGATCAGATGTACAGGAACATGGACCCAGGCCAAATAGATCTAGAATGAGAAGTGGAAATAAGATACAGAATTTGATTAAAACCATGCAGAGAGTGACTGAGATAAATTAGCCAGCAAATATACACAGTATTTGGCACAAGGTCTCACTACATATATAGGACTCATAGTGATTTCCTGTTTTCAGCCTCCCCAGTGCTGGGATTACAGACGTGTGCCACCATGCCTGGTCTTAGTGGCCAGCTCAGTGTACCTGGGGGTGGGGCTGAACCGGCATGTGGTATAACCAGGAGTTCTATAAAGCAAAGATTTCAAATTCAAGACCTAGATAGTGAAGTTGTTCAGATGAAGTTCTCCACTAAGCCACTCGATTTGAGTTTTCAGAAGCACTCGGTTAACACTGCCTATGAACAAAATGACCAGTAGAGTACACAGTCCCAGTCTCTCATGAGTGTATCTGACCTTGCTGTTGTTCTTTGGACAATGTTTCTGAGGCAACATTTGTATGATAACTCTGTGGTGGTATTTTTTTTTTTTTAATCCTATTTGATGTTTTTATGGGAAGAAATTTGAACTTGAAACTCTCCTGCTAAAATATTTCCCTTTCAGTCAGCAAGTATATCTGTCAGGCTTCAGTCAGGAAAGGGAAACCACACCATTATTTTAATGGAGTGAATTTAACTTAAAGAATTAAAACTAGATATAGCTGTTACATTGGTAACTAAACACATCCAGACAGAACTCTGTAGTATTAGGGAGTTTGCAACTGTAAAAAAATAGCTCGGAGGAAAGGGACCTAACGTATGCTGACACCCCTCTGGGGACCAAAGCAAGGCTGATTTTGTCAGAGCTGGAGAAACTGTGGACTCAGCTGCTATGTAGGATGTCAGCGGAGCACCGCTGGCGTGCTGCTCACTGAATCAGGAAGCAGACCACAAGCCAAAGGAAGCAGGACCTTTTCAGCTCCTGTACCCTCACAGCCTTGTCCTGGAGCTCCCTTTGACAGAGCCTAGAATGGAGCCAGTGAGCAACAGAAACGTGAATGCAAAACAAGGAAAAATAAAGTGTCATTCCTCTTTTTCCTCCTAAAGTGGAAAACACACACACATGAATGCAAGGCACAGTAAGAACATGTTACACCAGAAGAACGCACAAGTTTGAGAGGAGCAGTGAAATGGTAATGGCTTGTTTTAAGGGAATAGACAGGAAAGACGTCACAGATAACTTTTAGATACCAGCTTAAGATGAATTTTGCTGGCTGAGTACACATTGTCACTAAAGAGACCGAGGCAGGAGGGAGAGAACCTGGACAATGATGTTGATGTAGGAAGGAGTGGGATACATTTAGAGATTATAAATATAACTTGTCTAGGCTGAACTATGAGACGTAAGAAACTGAGGGTGTGGGAAGAGGCAAGATTAATGAAATAATCAGGGGACACATCATAAAGACTTTCTTATGCCAGTTGCATTGTTAGCACTTTATCCTAGAAGAAATGACAGATTTTAACTTAAGGAAGTAACACGGACAGAATTGTGTCTTTGGAGGATAACTGATTATGAAGAATTGGTTATAAGAAAGCAGAGAGGCCAGTTGGGAGATTGTTAAATATTCCAGCTGAGCAATGGAAAGAATGTGGTCAACAGAAAGAGAAGGGGAGGGCCAGGGAGATGGCTCAGTGGAATAAGTGCTTCCCTGGCAAGCACAAAGGCCTGAGTTCAATCCCTGGTTCCACCAAAAAAAAAAAAAAAAAAAAAAAAAAAAAGAAAGAAAGAGAAGGGGAGTGAAGAAAGACGACAATGGAGAAATGCTAAGGGGATGGAGACAAGGAAAGTGAACATCAGGATGAAGGAAAAGCAAGAGTCTGGGTTTTGACTCAGGTCGCCAGATGGATGGTGGCTCTCTTCTGCATGGGAAGATGGCAAGGACTGGTCTTTGAGTGAGGAAACAAATAAAGAGAATAAAATCATGGCCTAAGTTTCAGACATTTCAAGTGATGGGAAGCATGTTAAGGCAATTGAAAGATGTTGGTCTTTCCTCTAGCAGGGGCTCTACAGTCCTGATGACATCAACCACCACCTTTCTAAAGAGACATTGCTCCTACAAACATGGAAACCTTTCAGCAATTCCAGGAAAGAACTCAGATTTTTTACAATTAGAGAAGATATGGTCATCTTCTCCTCTGTTCGCATGGTAGCAGTAAGGGCTGTGCTGGAAATCTGGCTGGTGATGACAAAGATTCACAGATGAGTGACTCTGCCCTGCTGCCTGATGACTCTTTCCTTTACTAAGCTATGACCTAAAACCATTCCTAAGAAGATGTTCATAAATTTCCTTTGTAAATGCCTTATATTGTACCTGAAGTAAGTTCAGATCTTAGATGGTGATGTAGCTGTTGTTCTTAAATTCATGAAAAGACCACTGGTAAATCCTAGTCACCTAAGGCCCACTGGCATGGCCAGCACCTGCAGTCTTTCATTTCTTTTTCCTCGACTTCTACACTGAGATAACAATTATACCTACAGAAGTAAGAGATCTGTGTGATAATAGTATTGTTCTTTTTAAAGACGTCCTCAAGGCCTCCTTGGCACTTTGTCTTAGTTTCATTCATTCAAATAACCTTCCTTTACATGATATTTATTGTTGCTTACAAAAAAGAAAATAAAAAAAAAAAAAAAAGAAAGAAAATGAAGGGATAACTTTTTGGGCATCAAAGGGGGCTCATAGATGTCCCAGAATCACCAAGGGACCATCTCCTCTGCCTTCTCCTTCTACCTCTGAGCTTTCATTCATCCTCCAACAACTCAGTACTCCTCTTGCTTCAGCTCCCAGCTGAGAGCCACTAACCTTCCTCCTTCGCTAGCAACCTAAACCCATAGCAGTCCTGTGAGCGCCTCCGCTAGGACTGTGGCTATTTTATCCCGTAGGTGGCAATATGGATTTGAGATTTTCCAGGCATGTGATCTATCTTTATAGTAAAATATAAGATTTGGGAAGGCAGAAACCATCTCATTTATGTCCCTCTGTACTTCTGCATATAACAATAGGCTGTTGCTGTTGGTGTTGTGCTGGAGGATAAGCCCAGGGCCTTCACATTGAGGTATATCGTCAACCCTTTTAACTTTTTAAAATTTGACAGTCTCACTAAGATCCCCAGGCCTTGTGGGGGTCTTAGTGAGACTGTCTCAAATTTTAAGTTAAAAGAGTTTTGATCTTACGGTCTGGCCTTCCAGAGTATTTGGCTACAGCTGTGTGCCACCACGCTTGGGTAGTAACAGGCTTTTGAGCAATGCCTGGGGGTCTCTGGATATTTACTTTCTGGCTAACCTCTGGCCACCCTGATCTCAGTGTCCAGGCGTCCTTCTAACCCTCAAGGTTCTTGCATATCCATGGTGCAGAAGACTCTGAGTCCTTATTCACTCTCCTCGTCTCTCTCCTTCCTCCACATGGGTGAGTTACACTGCATGATTTGCATATATTTATTACCTGTCTCTTAGTAATACAACACACTTCCAGTGCTACACACAGTCTTGCTAAGTGGAAGAGACCAGTTTCAGAAGGAAGTTCGCTGCCGTAAAAGTTAATGTGCTTGGCCCATAAAGCAAAAACATTCCTCTAAACAATGGTACCTTGGACATTTGTGTTTACACTTTACGACCTTGTTTATTAGGCAAAGTGACGCCTTGTTGGAGTTTTAAAATATGTTTGGGGCCATTAGCAGTGGGCTCCTGGGTGTCTCCATGACAGCTTAGTTACAAGCTCTGTTTATAATCCTGGTAAGGAAGTCTGTAGAAAAGGCGGTTTCTATTTCTTATAGGGAATAATTTCTTCTCTGTTTAATCAGATAAGATCTGAATTTATTTATTTAGCAGTACTGGGGATTGAACTCGGGACCCTGTGAATACCAGTCAGTTGCTTATTCTACTGAATTATCTCCCCGGCCCAAATCTCTGAATATATTTTAAGGGGTTTATATTTGAAGATTTTCTAAACATGCCAGCAAGGCTATGATAGCTTATTAGTTTACTAGTTAATTCATTTGCATCTTGGAAAAGAAAAGACCGTTACTAATAATAGAATATTTAAGTCCACCATGTTTTCAGAGGTGAGTTGATGTCAGACTTGGGTTCTGATGAACACTGATTTTTGTCCCCTTCAGGTAGATCCCCCGAGTACTGGAAAGTAAAGAGAGAAAACCAACTTCTCCTTCTTGAGAGTTGCTGGACGGCCTGAGCCTGTGTGGGCTCAGTGGATATGAGGCTATGTGGATATAGCTTGCACCGCCACTAGCTCCCCAGCCAGCCAACCAAGACGAGTTTATTTGTATCTACCCTGCTTATTTAAATAATAAGAAAACCATCACAGAAGGGAGGTAGATCCCAATAAATAAGGCTGTTGAAAATCCTACAGCTACTGAGATTCAAGATATATGCTCAGCAGTTGGACTTGATGCAGTTATTGAGAAAAATAAGATCTACTGTAAGGAATGGAATCGTGATGTTCAGTACAGAGGCAGAGTCCAAGTCCAGTGAAGGCAGGAAGGTGGCAGCCTCTGTCTGTGGCAGTTCCCGTCACCTAAGTCAGTGATGTTGCACGCAGCGGAACCGACACCTAAGCTAAAAACCAGGACCCAGAAAACAGGAGGTGGTGACTCGAATCCTCAGCAAGCAGAGGGAAGTAAAAAGGAAAAGGAAAGAAGCGGTCAGCTGTGAGCACCAAGGGGGCGACCCCTCTGTGGGGACACGGTGGGGGCATCTTCGTTGCTCTTCATTTGCATCAATTGCCTGAACTACACATTTGTACTGTCTTTGTCATCAGAGTTGACATACAGTGAGTCCATCAGAGTGGAACGCGGTGGAAATTTGTATCTAGCTTTATGCAGTATGAAAGAAAAATATTTCTTTCTTTCAGTGAAGAGTTTTTGTAGAAAAATATTTTTATTTTTTAATTTTATAATTTATTTATTTTGCAGAACTGGGGATTGAACTCAGGCCATTCATTACACTTGCCAGACAAGTGCTTATTCTAGTAAGCCATCTCCTGAGCCCCTTATTTATGTATTTTATTTATTTTTCAGTACCAGGAATTGAACTCAGGACCTTGCGCTTGCTAGACAATCACTTATTCTACTGAGCAATTTCCCTGGCCCTGGAATAGTATTTTTATTTTATTTCATTTTTTAAAAAATTTCTTTCTTTCTTTCTTTCTTTCTTTCTTTATTTATTTATTTATTTATTTATTTATTTATTTTTTGTGGAGCCGGGGATTGAACTCAGGCCCTAGCGTGTCCCAGGTAAGCACTTATTCCACTGAGCCATCTTCCCAGCCCCTGGAATAGTATTTTTAAATGGTCAGTGGACTTCCAGAAGTTATTAGAAATCAATCTGTCCTCTGTGTAAGCATGTATTTCAGATAAATAAGTTTAGTACAATTTGAAACATACATTTTGTTCACCTTTTAAGTTAAATAAATTTTTAAACTGCCAAAAAAAAAAAAAAGGGGGAGTTGCTGGCTTTCAGAAGTAAAATAATTTAAAAGAGTGGCCGAGAGAATGTGAAAAAGCTGCTTACTGATCATTCACTTCATCTCTAGGTAAGGGGCAAGTGGAAGAAAATATTCTCCGTGTATCTTTTCCTCCTCTCCTCCTACTCTTATGAACAAAACCACCTTCCTACCATGGCCATCTACAAACACAAACCTTTAATATTGCATCTCTCCTTTCTGCCTTCTTTTTAAGAAATAACATGCATGGAGTAAAGTGAGATTTTTTCCCCCTGCATCTTATATTTTAATTGAGCATCTCTTCTGTACCAGACAACGTGACAAGAGATATTTTTAAATATGAAGCCAATTTTGCTGTTAGTTAGGCTCGAATATTTTGGGGGCTACACCAATATCATTGTCAGTTTGTAGCTACATTGTGATTTAAGGTAAACTTGCTAAGTCCAGGAGTTGTTTGAACTTGAGAGGTTGACCCAGTAGCTCAGCGTTGTGCTCAAACACCTTATTTCTTCTGCTTTCTATTGATATGCTTCATCCTTAGGGTGTCTCTCCTCATGAGGTCAACAAGCCTGCAGTGGGCCCAACCTTCACATCCATAAAATGTGACATCAAAAAGAGGTAGTTTTCTTTCTAAGCATTTAACACAGGTCACAAAGCCACCTTTGAATCAGTAACTATGACTGGGCTGTAGGCTACGTGAACTGAGACGACCGAATGGAAGCCCCTTCAGCGATGCGTGACAGCAGCTTTTTTCTGCAGCATATATCGCGCAGCATCAGGCGGTGATCAACCTCTGAACAATAATTTGGAATGCTGCAGTATTTGGAAAGGACAGGGAATAGTGGTTGAAAAGGAGGAAAGGTAAGCAACCAACAAACTGTCTTTAGTGTTCATCATTTTTTTCCCTAATGATATCACATTACCTAAGGCCAGGACTTTCCACTTCTGGTCTGGGTTATCTGATATTTTTCCAGCTGAAATGGAGAAAGAAGGTGCCCCTTTTCCATTTGGTCTGTATTTGTTTATCTATGGATTGTTCAGACTTTTCTCTAATAAGATTACCTACTTTTTGTGTTTACTTAATTTTCTTTGACATGCCCTGGGATTCCGTTTCTATTCACTACTTTCACCTTACAGTTTAAACTTTCTTTTCCCTACTGTCAATGTTATTCTCATCTCCTGTTTCAAAAAAACTTTTCTAAAGCACCTGCTAATTCCAACCTCCCTGTAGCATCCCTACACATACCCTTCCATGGCAACTCATCTATCAAGATGAAATGTGGAAAAAGACATAGGTGGGGCTGGCTAGATAGCTCAGCAGACTAAAGCGCCTGTTTTGGTGGAGCACAGACGCTGGGCTTCAGTCACTGGATGCTGTGCTGGTCCTGCCTCCAGGACACGCAATTGAGACTGGGCATGGTGGTGCAGGCCTGTAATCCCAGCATTTGGAAGGCTGAAAACAGGAGAAACTCTAGGAGCCCAATCTGTTCAGTGACACCCTGGAAACCCTGTGGACCTGTACTAAATACAGTTTTTTGAAAAAAAGACATAGGTGCACCTTACCTCAGAGTTGAATGGAAATTTACTCTTCTGCATGCTTAAAAAATATCTATGGTACATTCTTCCATGTTGCCTTTCCCCATACCTAAAATTTGACCGTCCTTGACTCAAAACTTCCTTTCAGCAAGTAAATAAATCAATGAAAGCCCAGATGCTTGAATCTTGAATTTAGGCACTCAGACCAGAACCATGAAGCTAACGATGAAACCTAGTCACCAAAGAATCTATTCAACTTGAAATATGTGAAATATCTTGGTATTTCATTAATCTTAAAGGAGCTGAGATATTAACTCTGATTGTCAAGATTGGAAAATATCTGTCTTAGAGGGTTAAACTGCTCCACAATGTGGCAATTAGATGTAAAAATCTCTTTGGTAATTGTAGCACAAACTTTGGACATTTTTTGAATAACATTATTATTATTTTCTCAGACATACTCTATCCAGATAGTCTAACATTGGGTCACTTCAGTCAGTGAACTTTTTCCTAAGAATTCTTCCCTATAATTCAAAGCAATTCTGTGAAAAAAAAATCTATTTTACAGACATAGTTAGAAATAGCAGCAGAAACCCATTAGAAGGAACAGCTCATTACTTTTTTTGTAGGAAATAAATGCTTTAAAAACTTTTTCCTTTCAAAGAATGAGTCAAAAGAGACTAGTCCAACCCTTAAGAGTTGCTGAGACCCTTGGTATGTGGTTGCCTGCTAATGTTGACACAAAGGTTTGAAATCATTGTAAAGCAAAAATCTTTATAAATCCATAAATACAGCCTATTGTGAAACAAGGATACATGCATCACTGGCTGGCTGGATGGCTGGATGGGTGGATGGATGCATGGATGGATGGATAGATGGGTGGACGGAAGGATAGAAATCCAGTAAGAAAACCAAAATATTGATGGTTGAATCTTAGCAGTATGCACATAAGTCTTCACTAACTAATTCCATTTTTCTATGTTTCAATATCTTCAAGGTAAAATATTAGAGGAAAAGGGGATCTTGAATAACAAAGGGATAGACTAAAGGAGGGAGTAGTAGTACACAGACATAGCCTAGGAAGAAGCCGATAGACAGTTAGGAAGCCACCCATACAAGCACAGGCATTATGGGGTGGGACTGGCAGTTCTTGATGGGCAACACAAGAACTATACCTCAGGCAGATTCTGGGAGAGACTTAGAGACAGGCAGCGAGTGAAGAATGAATTCTTTCCATTTCCATTCTCCCTACTTATAATCCAAATCCTATTCTCTTGATTTAGCAAGAAGAAAGAGAAAGTCTTAAAGTCTTAAGCCCTGAATAACTGAGATTTGTTCCTTTACCTTTGCAGCAGCCAGAATACGTGGCAGTATACTGTGCCTATTTTGGTTTTAGGTAGTCTTTCTAGCATTCCTTACCAACTTTTCAATAAAATCAGATTGATTTTTCCAAGGGAGCCTAACCACCACCAGTGGCTACAGACTTGGTGCTGTGTCCTATCTGGCAAAGTGTGTGGACAAAACACCAGTGAGGTCAGAAAGTACCGTCACCATAAATTTTAACCTTGAGCAGTGCATCAGTGGTAGAAAACTGTTAGCACTGCTAACACAAATGTCCTGAAGAATGTGTTCATGAGTTGCTGCTACCTGGATCCTTTGCACTTCTATGGATTTCTGTAATTTTGATTGTGCAATTTTGATATTTGACTCAGGTAATTTTGATTGTTTTGTTGCTTGCAAACTAATAATTGTGACAGAGGCACTATAGAAATAACATGATAACTTATAAATAATGAAACAACAAATACTCAGAGGAATTAAGTGTGCTGGCTCATGTCAGTATTTGATATTTGAACCTGAGTCTCTCTGTCATCAGAATCTATCTAAGCTGGAGATGTAGTCCGGGGATAGACCTCTTGCCTACCACACAGAAAGCCCTGTACAATTCCCATCCTTACAATACTAATGATTTCAAAATTTCTTTCTATACTTGCTTATCCAAACTGTACTGATTGGGCTCATAGCCTGCCTCAGGCCTTTAGTAGCTGAGTGGTGTGCCAATGTCAAAATTTCAACTGATTTGCAAAATAGAATAATGAAGTCATACATCTCAGTGGAAGAGCAGATACTAGAAGCTAACTTATGTCAGATGGTTAGGTGCAGTGACTGGCGTATAATACAGTGGTCAATAAATGTTGCTTGCTGTGATAATGATGACAACAGTGATACCAGTCAGGGATGTGGCAAGAAAAAAGGATGCTCCAGGAGAGTTTAATAAAGAGGCTAGTCTCAGTTATGCATTCCATAAAGGTCAGGTTCTAAGGATGCAGACCAGAGCAAAGATGTAAATAATGGATCTGGAGACATAGTTCACCTCAGAATCCTTTTTTCTGGAAAAACATGTGTCTCTAACAGCACCCATAAATTTCTTCCAGCTTCCATTTCATTACACATGATACAAATTCAATCATATACCTAAAGCCAAAAAATTAGAGCCTTTTATGTAAGATGGCAAAAAAATACAGAAAATGATTAACAGAAAATATAGCTGCATGGTTATCCAAGGTTAATCGTAAGGAAAAAAATAGTTAACCACAGTTTATTTCATCCACTGACAATCTTCTAACTCCCCAGTTCCTATACTGCACTGAGTGCTTTATTTGCAAGAAATTTTAAAGACAGTTTGGAGGGCCTAAGTTCTTTATCTGTGCCTGTCTAACTATTCCTACTTTGTGTCAGAAAGTTCTACGCTCCTCCGCTTCATAGCACAGTAGACATTGATGATGCAGTTCTCAGACTTAAGACTACAATTCTCAGACTTCACTCCTGTCTGACCTCTGCTCAAGATGATAAGCAACACTTTATAACTTACACACAGGTGTTCTAAATTTTACTTGTTCCCTGGCTTCAACTTTGCACCTTTGAGTTAGCCTTTAATCTGTGTACATCATTTAGGACTGATGAAACAAACACACTATGATCTTGGTAATTGCCATCAGCACCACAACAGCGAAGGGCAACATCTAATTGGCCTTTCACCATTTTGCCCTTCACTAGTCTGAAGAACACAGCCTGGATTAGCAGCAACCCATTTTCCTACCCAAAAGTTCTGTGTTCTCATCAAATATACATTTTCTGTCGTGCAGCAACAAAATCTCATAAATGTACTGGCTTAAGACAGCCCTCATTTCTTATTCTACAGCTGTGTAGGACAAAATCTAACATAAGCCTCACTGGGCAAAAATTAAGATTGCATTCTTCTTGAAGGTACTAGGGAACAATGTTCTCCCTTGACCCTTCTAACTCTAGAGCTGCCTGGATTCTGTGGCTCATGATTCCCTTCTGTCATCAAAGTGCGCAGAGTCTGGTCAGTCTTTGTCATGTCACTTCAAGTCTGGTGCCAACTCTTCCCTCTTCCCTTTTCTCCTTAGGGACCCTCTGATGATTACCTGGACATTCAGGAAATGTAATCTCTCTGTTTTGAGTTCAGTTAGATAGCAAAATTAATTCTGTCTAAAACAGAATTCTGCTTTGGTGTGTGACATAATGTATTCACAGGCTCATGGGATTAGGAAAGAGACACATTAGAAGGCTGCTATTTCCCCTGTTGCACTATGCAATCTCGTACACTACTGATCCATTTCTACTTGGACTACTTTATTCATCTAGGTCCTATAAGAAAAGACATGGCACACTCAAAGGTATTATTGGAGCACATGTCATTAAGAAACAATTCCATAGCAGTAGGGGGGGTAAAGGGAATTAATAAGGGTTTTTTAAAGAACTCTGAAGTGAATAGAGCAGCAAGAGGCAGGGACTGGTAGAAGCAGCTCTCAGGACCAGTTGGGGGACGTGGCCTTAGAGAAAGGGAACACAAATACTGGCCAAGCATTCCCTCTCCCTCCCCCATCCCTCCATTGTCCTTGTCATCGCTGTCCTCCCACTCTCCTCCTCTTCCTCTTCTTCCTCCTCTTCCTCTTCTTTGGTCTTCTGCCAAGTCTACCTACTGGACAATGTGCCCAAGAAGGCAAAGATACTGGGTTGATGTGGAAAATAAAGTCATCATCCCAGTCTCAGTCTCACAGGAGGCAGAGATGATTAATCTATAGAAGCAAACAGATTATAACCTGCATATTCCTTAACTATATAATTCCTCCTAAAATATACACAGATGGATCTCTTGCCAAGCAGGTCGTATAATTTTTTATATAATTTTTTTAAAGTCTTTTATTTATTTGGTACAGAATCTCCCCTACACAGCTCTGACTCATAGTGATCCTCTTCAGCCTCTCCAGGGCTGGGATTATAAGTGTATGTTTCGGTGACAGGCACAGCATGTGATACTGGAGATCAAACCAAGGTGCTTGCACTTTCTAGGCAGGTACTTAAACCACGGAGCTATATCCTCAGCCCCTGGGGCCATGTGTATTTTAAAATACCCATCTTAGTCCAGATTAATCTTTAAGTGGAATGTAGCACCGGAAAACCCAAAACAAGTGTCTATTAACTTGCTCATTATCTTACACGATAGGTTGTGTGCATCTATAACTATTAAACATAAAGAGGTACACATAGATGCAGAAATAGAGAATGTAAATACTGTCATCCTTTTTAATTAAGAAAGAAAGAATCACATGGATTAAGTACTCTTCTTCCTTGGGCCAGGAGGATCTCATTCTAGCACGGATTCAGGGTGTAGACACGAGGGAGCCATGACTTTCCTACTTTTTCACCAGGACTTTATCACTAAACACAGTGGTACTCATTATAATCAGGACAATATACCAGTCTGCCAGTGGGTGTAGGCTGCATGCTGCTTTTCCAACTTGCCAGCGAGTTTATCTCAGACACTTGCCACTATATATTTTTCAGTAACTACATCTACATGTAAGTCCAAAAGTAAAAGAGTGAGGAATCAGTATCATATGTGAATCACTCCTATATTATGTGTATGAAAATGATATAAAACAACCAAACAAAAACAGCTCTTTAATTAAAAGCAGATGCAAGGAAAGGAGTTTCTTTCAGTTGGAGAATTTTCCAGTGACAGACAGTTGTAAGAGGGAAAATATTTCAATAAACAGGAGCATCTTCCAAGGAAAATTTAGTGCAGAAGAAATTCATTCTCAAACCAGCAGTGTATAAATCCCTTCGTCCAAAATATCTGGAAAGACAGATTTTTGGCAAAATGAAATTCAGGGAGGAACTGCCCTTTGCATGTGAATTACGCTTCATATTTTCCTAAACATTTAAATAGCACAAAATAATGTAAAGTAAAAACCAACAATTCTTAATGTTTCTTCCAACTCAATTGATAGAATTCTGCATTTGTCTCAATAGGTAGAAGAATGAAATAAATAAGGAGTCTTAATGGCCAAATGAGCAGGTTCTGCAGGTACCTGGAACGTCTCCAAATGGGCTAAGAAGCCCCAAAGGAGGGGTATTGAAAGGGAAAAAGTACACAAGAGAAATTATTCCTTTCAAAATTTTGTTGTTTTATAAAAACAAGGTATAAAAAGTAAAGCCATATTAATATGCTGAGCTGTAAAAGGCTCAAGTCAACAACTTCTGGCATTGCCAGTCCTGTGGATAACCCACTACTATTATGGGCTACTGGGCTATATTGGAATATTTTGCTGAATTCACGCACCTACAATATTTAAATGGCAATGGAAGACCCTTCTCTGACAAAACTAAAGAAGGGATACAAATGAAAGAGCATTTTGTATCTTTATATACAAAACAGGATAGATATACAGCTACTTTCTTTTAATTCAATGAGAAAAAAGATTTGTACTAATAGTGTTTGGACAGGATATCATGTCTGCATCTTGTATGATGAATAACCACTATGAAGACAACAATATGCAGTCTATTAATTATTGAATCTGTCCTACTAATTGGTTGTGGAACTGTCTCACTGCTATTTGTTTCTCAAAAAAAAAAAGTAATAAGTTAAAATGAAAATAAATTTTAAAACAACTTTGTTGTTTTGAAACTGCCTCATTCTGTAACTGCTTCATGGTTTTGTAATTACTGTCTTGCCCCCTGTAATTGTGAGTGTGTAGCTGAACAGACAGGGTGACTGACTGCACCACTGTACCAAGCTTCATACACTGATGATCATTAATCCCCTCTATAACCAAGGACCTAACCCTGATAACTGATCAGAACTGCCAGGCTGTGCTGTCTCAGCTTCGTACCTCCTCAGTACCACCTGCTTGTGCATCACATAAAAGCCCTGGACCACCAGAGACCAGGCCTGGTGCTCTGGGAAAGATTCCATGATCGGTTCCCATCGAAGTAGATAATTCTTGGGTGCCCTTTGTTGTTTCTGCTTGCTGTTGCTATAAAAGCAAATATCTATCTTAGCTAATTTTCTGTCACTATAACACAATACCTAAGACTGAATAATATATAAGGAATAGAAATTTAGAGGTTGGTATTGGAGTTCAGTGTTACGATGCTTTCCTAGCATGTGTGAGGCCCTAGCCTCAATCCCCAGCACTGTAAAACAATCTCTAGGGTTTTTTGGCACAAGGTTCTGAAGTCTGGAAACATCAAAAGTATATGCATTGGCCTGTTCAACATCTGGGGAGAACTTCTGCATGATAACATGGCAAATGCATCACATGGTGAGACAGCACGAACCTGCTAGAAAAGAGCTCAGGTTTATTTTATCTTTCATTAGTGTCTGCTTGCCATACATAATAATGACATTCACCATGGAGGATTTTCTTTCTTTCTCTCTCTCTTTTTCTTTTTGGCAGAACCAGGGATTGAACTCAGATCCTTGCACTTGTCTGGGAAGTGCTTATTCTGCTGAACCATCTCCCCAGCCCCCATCTTGGGGGATTTTCACCTATACCTAAAATAGTTGAAATCCTTCTTTCCCATTCCCATTCTTTCCCTTCAATCTTTCTTCCCCTCCTCATCTACTAAAGCTGTGTTCTCATTTTTGTCTTTCATTCTTTTTCACTTTGAAATCCCTTTCTCTCCCTTTTCTTCCCACTCCCATATTCTCCTTCCTACTTGAACGAGATTTTCCTGCTTCCCACAATCTACCTTCCTTTTGCTCCTTATGAACACTTGAGATTTCTCACACAAAAGAAGCAATGGGATATTTAAACTTGTATATCTGACCTATTTCACTTAAGATTATGATCTCAGGATGTGTCCATATGCCTAAAAGTGTCTCAAGCTGATCCTTTATGGCAGAGTAGTACTCCATTGTATGTACATACCAGATTTTCTTCATCCATTCTTCTGTTGATAGGAACTTGGGCTGTTTCCAATATTTAGCTATTATTAAATTGTGCTTCTGAGAGCTCACTTTTTATAGCAAAGTTATTCCCACAATAACTGATTAATCTATCAGTCTCTTAACCCATAAATGGATTAATTTGTTCATGAATACAAAGTCTTCACAAGGGCAGAGCCTTCCACCCCCCAAAAAGCCACCTCTGGATATCACTAACATATGTCTTTAGGAATTAAGTTTCCAATACATAAATTCAGAGGGAGACATTCAAACCACTGAGTGATGGCTTGAATCCATGCAAGAACTTCATACCTGGCCAAGGAGGTTGACCAACTGTCCCACCTGCTTTGTGACTCCACCTCATGGCCTTTTACTGAGCATAGGGCACATATAGAAGGGTCTGTAAAATAAGACACCTGTCATAGTCTGTTTCTGGGTGCTCTGAATAATTCCAGCCATCCTGGAGTGGGAGTTCTAAGCATTGTTATCCAAAGATATTGTGGATAAATAGCCTACATTGGCACTGAATTAGCACCCTTGTTTGGAAGAAGGCATGATGGGAATGGGGATGCAGGCCCTAGTTTTAGCTTGCTTGCTCTGTGAGTTTCAAACTTGGCTCAGTGACTAGAAACCCGAGTTCCTGGCACCCAAGCGTTGACTATGCTCTGAAGAGCCCATCCAACCGTGTGTACAGGAAAGCCTCAGCTGGAGCAATGCCAAATGTTTGAAATCAATGTCACCTGGCTATGAAAAACAGTAGCTTTATACCAAAGCATTTTATGGGATGTATTAGTCAAGTTAAGCCCTAGAGAGCCTGTGGTTTATACATCTTGGATGTGTATAAAGCCTTGAAAAAATAGGAAAAATATAGGATGGGAATCAGGCTTATTTACTTATTACAAGTTCCTTCTCTACCTGCTGAGAAAAGCAGGCATTACTCGCTCTCTGCCCCCCCCCCCCACAGTGATGGGTAAATTTCCCAGAGGAAGAGGAACAGCTGCTTCCCATATTAGGGTCCTCTGGCAACTACCCTTGAAAAGGGCTCTGTCATCAGCTGTGGGATCAGCTGTTTCCTTTCCTGTCATAGGGGGATGACAGAAAACAGAAACTGAAATATCCTTTGTCTAAGAACAAGTGGGAAAACCTAACTCTTGTTTGTTCTGACTCTTGTTTGTTCTCTCTCTCTCTCTTTTTTAAAATAATTTTATTGAGAAAGAAGTAGCAATGAGATAGTTTCAAAGCAGGTTAGACGTACAGTTAAAATAGTGATTGACAATGTAGAGTGTCTCTAAGGAGAGTCACCTGGAGAGAAAATATTCTCTCCAGCTTTCACAGAGAGCAAACTGGTCAAGCAATGGCCATGGCTCATCCACACAGCTGACACTGACAAAACTGCTGTAGGGTGTTTAAGGGTAAGTCCTGAGGGGATTTGACTGACCATGTCAGATACAAAAGTTACATTTCTTGTTTGTTCTTAAGTTTCTCCTTTAGTGCTGGACACTGAGTAGGTGCTCTGCAAAAAATAGATTTTTTTTTTAAGTTTTGGTAGTGACTTCATGGGTGATTTAATGAAAAGAGAGAAACAGACAGAGGAAGAGAGAGAGAGAGAGAGAGTGAGAAAGCGGAGCTTACTCCTGGGATAGACAGACTCCAATTATCCTGATCTAGTGGGATCAGGCCCAAGTCAGTCTTGGCTTGCCTAGAATCTCCAACCTCGGCTGCGCCCCACTGAAGATGGCCTGTTCTGATCCCACCCTGCCCAGCTGAAGGTAGCAAAGAATACCCTCCCTTGAGTATCTTCATAATAATGGTGCAGCACAGACCAGTAGAACATAATCAAAGAGGTGGAAATGCCAAGAAAATGGGGACTATGTCTTTAAGAAAAGCCTAGAAATGGTAAAGCATACAAAATGAGTAGCTAGTCACTGAATGGTTCATACATAGGGCCATCATACTGTAACATCAGGTGAAAATATGTCTCCTTGTTGCAGATTAAGGGTGTGTGTGTGTGTGT
>PVKA01017419.1:0-45824 GCA_004027165.1 Ctenomys sociabilis | reverse complement strand
TTTGTGGTATGTTAAATTTTGCAGTGGTGGTCTTTGATTATTTTTATATTTTTATATCTACTAGAACTTTTTATTTGTGATTACTATAACACTTAATATGTCCTACAGTTATAATAGCCTAATTTAAAATGAAAGTACCTTAACTTTAGTACCTTAATTTTAATGCATTCTGCAATTTCCACCTCTTAATGGAAAGTTTGTGAATCTTTTGCTCATAGCACTCACATATAACCTAAGTATCGATATAGTTTGGTTTCAGTTTTATATTCTATCATTTTATTTGCTTTTATTGCTTGTTTTGTTTTGTAAAATTCCTCTACTCTCATTTTATTGCCTTTCTCTCAATTATTTAGATCATTTTGGTATTCCATTTAATTAATCTGTTACCTCTATAGTTATACTTCTCATCTTTTAATAATTGCTCTACTAAATCCCTAACATGTTATATTACCCTTAGTTAGTGTTGTGCCACTTCACATAAAAGGAAGAAAACTCACAAGCATATAAATATTTTATTTACTTCTTACCACCCTTGATGTTAAACATGCCATGGGTAGATTTTCTATACAAGTGAAAAAGTCCATCAGATACTGATAACTATTTTTGTTTTAATAATCTTATACATTTGAGAAACTTTCAAGGAAAACAACTTCTTACATTTGACCAGGTAATTTATAATTTTAATTCTCTGTATTCATTAGTGAAATTCTAGGATTCTTTCTTGGATTATTTTCTTCAGTTTGATAAGCTTTTTTTTTTAGAATATCTAGTATTGTGGGACTCCTAGCAAGAAACGCTGGTGTTTCCCTTCACCCAAAGTTATTTTACTTTCATTCTTATGCAGCAGTTTTGCTGGATATAAAATTTAATCATTTTCTCCCAACCCTAAATAAGTTTTTAGAATGAGGAATTCATTCCATGTGGGTCCCTTGCTCCAAGTTTGTACTGCTGTCCCCCAAAATCCCCCTTCCCTCCTAGTCTCCAGAGCCTTCAAACAACTGTAGCTTGTTTTGTTTTGATGTTCTTAGAAGACAGGATTTTATTTTGTCTAGATGTATAATTATTGTTTACATTTTAAAGTGTTTTCTTCTGCATACAGGAAATCTATATAAAAGCTTTAAATATTTATGTTTTTAAAGCTTTATCACATAAATTTAAATATGATATTTTATTTAGCTCAGAATAGTTTATAATGTTCATTATGATTACTTCTTCAACTTATGGTTTTCTGAGCCTCATTTTATTTACATAAATTATTAGATATTGGATTTTGCAGTTGTCTCTCTGTTTTTCAATCAACTGCATTTAGCACATGGACAATAGATACTGTCAAATCTTTAAAATGTGTTGAGTTGAGGGGCTAGGGAGACAGTTCAGTAGAATAAGTGCTTGCTGAGCAAGTGCAAGGTCCTGAGTTCAATCCCTGGTACCAGCCGGGCATGGTGGTGCATACCTGTAATCCCAGCACTAGGGAGGCTGAGGCAGGAGGATTGTTGTGAGTTTGAGACCAGCCTGAGCTACAAAGTGAGCTTAAGGCCAGCCTGAACAGCACAGTGAGACCCTGTCTCAAAAAAGCAAAAAAAAAAAAAAAATCCCTGGTACCACCAAAAAATAAATAAATTCAATAAATAAACAAATAAAAATAAAAAATAAAATGTGTTGAGTTGGCTATGGCATAGTATGAAGTTGATTTTTAATGAATTATATGGAGTTGGAAGAAAGTTTACTTTGTGATTATGGAACAGGACCTAAACAGATCCATTAAGTTGAGCTTGCAAAACATGTTGCTCAAGCCTTTCTAAAGGCTTGAGCAGCAAGGCTACCATGATCCACCTATCTCCTGTAGTTGTGTACATGTGTTTGTAGTTATGTTACTAGGTAAATATAAACTTAGAATTTCTATCTCTTTATGGAAAATGAACTTTTTCATTAAGAAGTGTACATCTGTATAACACTATAGCAAATTTATTTTAGTTAATGTGTAAATGTTGCCTCTTTTCCATCTTTATTACTTTTAAACATTCTCTGGCCTTAAATTGTAAATGTTTCTTATAAATAGCATAGAATTGAGCTTTACTTTTTGTTTATTATTATTATTATTATTATTATTCAAATCTGTAAAGCTCTTAATCATTTATTTTAGATGTAATTAAAGACACATTGCCTAAATCTCTTGTTTTCTATGTGTAATGTGTCCTATCTGTTCTAGTTCTTCTGTATTGCTTTTACCTTCTTTTACTACATCATTTTCGCCTCTATGAGGCTAAAAGTTTTATGATGTTTGTCTTTATTGCTCTTTTTTAATTAATAAGCTTTTTAATTAAGTTGGGCTTCTAGAAAAATTGAACAGAATGCACAGTGAATTTCCATTTACCTCTTTACCTCTTCCTGAATCCCTTACCCCCTAACCTTCTCCATTATTAATATTTTGCATTAATTTGATGCATTTGTTTGAATTGATGAGCCAATGTTAACATATTATTAACTAACATTGATAGCTTACCTTTGTATTCTTTTTGTATTATACATTCTATGCTTTCTAACACATGTATATGACATGAACCTACCATTACAATATCTTACAAAATATGTTCACTGTCCTAATAATCATCTTCATATTTTTAATAGTTCCTAATATTCAGCCTTCATTTAGTGAGTTTAAAATTATTTTTACCCATTCAATACCAGAAATTCTTCTTTTAAAATCTTTATATTCTTAAAAACCACAAGATACAGCAATTTCAATTAGACTAAAATTACAAGTAAAAAAAAATCTTTCATTTTCCTTAGGTACAGCAAATGATAAAAAATAGAGGCAAAAGGTGAAACCTACAAGGAATGAATCTCTCTTCGGTGTTGTTTGTAATCATCAGCAGCAACACCTTGCTCTGCTTCCCACTCTGGAAAGTTTTTGAATAGACGTTGGTGGTGAATCTGCCTAAATGTGTGCTTCATTTTAAAGAACATGCAGAATGTTTGTAAGATTCACATAACAGTTATAGATATCTCTAGCTAGCTGTACAAAAGTACACATTATAATTATTATAATACACTGATATTTCAATTCTTCTTCCCCAAACCCATGATCAATAACAAGTTCAAACATCCCAGAGAAGATAAAAATGTTGTGAGTGCTTTATATGTACTTCTCATAAAGAATAAAAATCTCCATGTCTCTATGCTATTTATAAAATTTCGATCAGAAAAGTGAGTCTACGGCCATACTATCCTGAATGGGCCCAATCTCGTCTGATCTTGGAAGCTAGGCAGGGTCCAGCCTGGTTAGTACTTGGAAGGGAAAGAAATGTGTGAAAAAGAAATTTAACACCACTTTTTGTTTATTGATGGAAGATTATTTTTGGACTACCTCTCTTCTATTTCCCAAAAACTCTAACATATTTTACCATTTACTTTTTATCACTGCCTACTATATTCTGCCATTGATAGATGAGATTTTATTCTTCTTTTAAGGGTAGCTTCCTTCTGATTTTTAACCTACAGCAAAATTCAAACATCATACCCTTGTGTACATACCCATGGGTGAGGCAGAATGTCACTTCCTCATTACCTTTATCCCCTGAAAAGTATCTGCATCATATGGAAGGTGTAACCAGTCCAACAAGAATTTAGCAGTCTCTGGCATGAGAATATCTACATAGAAATCAGAACTGAGCTGACCACTTGATACTTTTTGTGAGCTAAATATTTTAATTTTTATTTGAACATTGAACAAGACTTCATTCTTTATATGGGTTCATCAGTGACAATATAATGTGGTTACATTACAGTGAATTAGGCTTCCATTTAAGCAATTATATAACTCTGATATACCAAAATGAAAGGTTCCTTATAATGTCTACTTTACTTAGATTGTCCCTTCAGCTGCCCACAAAATGTTCATGTGCTCAGACTCCATAGGTATTCCCCACTCAGACAGACAGGACACTTCTATCAATTGTAGGCTTTCAAATCTAAATGAAATCTTATAAAGTTTTAGTGAACCCATGGGAGAAGTTTCAGTTGACGCAACTGAAATTATCAGTTAAGTGAACCAAATAACTTCGAGATTGAATGGCCAGTGCAATAATTAGTGATCAAAAACTTGATGCTACCAACAACATTTGAAACTACACATTGAATTTAGTTCATTCATGTTCACACCTAATACCAGCCCACTTTAACAGGATTCTTAAAACAGAACACTCAGCTCTGACACATCAGCCACTTCAACCCTTCTCGTTGGCCCTCTGTGCTTTTACTTTACTAGTCATTCTTGACCTTTAATAATGAGACCGGGGACCAACAGGGATGGGCTTGCTATGATCCACTACTCCTGTCTGAACACATTCTATAGGAGAAGGAAAAAGATTGAGGCAATCTGCACATGAATCTGACTCAGATTCTCTGCTAAAAGAGCTGTCTGGTGTAGAAGGTAATCATCTCAAGTATTTAGTGTTTGTGTCTTACTTCTTAAGCAACAAGAAATATTTGCAAGCCAGAAATAAACAATAAAGGTGAACATCTAAGCAGAACTAACTTTCAACCAGAAGGACAAAAAAAAAAAATCTTGGAATTGACCCTTCCAGAATAAAACAGAGGAAGTAGACACCCGTGTAGGATAAAGGTGGGAGATAAAAGTTTCAGTATCAGGCCTAACCAGAGATCAAAAGGTAAGATTTCTCCTCCAGGAACTCTACGAGGATGTTTATGAAGGAGTTATTCATAGATTACAAGGTATGCTTGTATCAAGTGTTGTTGAGATAAAAATAAGTAAGAGCACTCAGAACAGCGATTAACATTGTTAGCCGTAAGTTATTTTAGCAATGTTATTATCAACAGTGGTAATATTCATTGTGCCTCAGAAGTCCTGATAACCTTCCCTTAATCCATTCCCGTCACCCTGGTTTCCTCATAACAGAGAATTAAAGTATTAGTTTGGAGCCTATCTCCCCCCCTTCCATTTAAAGAATAAATATGGCATCACTGGTCAGTAGGTGAATATAAACCAAAACTACATTGAGATTCCACTTCACATTCACTGTGATGGCTATAACACAAGCAAAAACAAAGACAATAACAGGTATCAGCCCGAGTATGGAAGAATTGGGAGCCCTATACACTGCCAGCAAAATATAAATGGAGTAGCCACTGTGGAATGCACTTTAGCCATTCCTGAAAAGTCTGACTACGCTGTTATGTGATCCAGAAGTTCCATACCTGTAGTGTATACCCTGAACAATTGAAAACATATTTCCACAGAAAAACTTGTATGCAACTGTTCTTAACATCTTTCCTAATAACCAAAAAGTAGAAACAACTCAAATGGCTACAACCTGAGGGACAGATGAACCATTGCGGTATATCCATTCATGGGATATTATTTGGCTTTAGAAAAGAATAAAGCCCTTCACAGGTTACAACATATTATGGATGAGCTTCCGGGGAATGTGCCAAGTAAGGTAAACTAGTGGCACAAAACTAAATTTTGCGTGATTACACTTACATTAATGTATCTAAAATAGTCACATTCATAAAAGGAGAGATGAGAATGCTGGTTCTCAGGGGCTGGAGAGGAAGAAATAAAGTCACAATTTTGTTTCACAAAATGGAAAAGTTGTCCATGTCTGCTGCACAGCAGTACGCATGTTTAAAATAAGAGAAAGAAAGAAAGAGAGAGAGAGAGGGAAGGAAGGAAGGAAGGAAGGAAGGAAGGAAGGAAGGAAGGAAGGAAGGAAGGAAGGAAGGAAGGAAGAGGGCAAAAAGGAAAAGAAACCCAAAGTAAAAATAATTTAAAGAGCAAAATTTTTAAAAAGTGTTGGCAGGAAAGAAGGTAGATGCTTTGCAAATGGGAAAGGAATGTAAAAATAGAGAGAGGGGCTTGAAAGGGGAGGAGAAGAGAAGTAAAAAAGATAGCAATGTGAGATGCACAAGATACAAACTCCCAGGATAAATGTGTTCATTATACATTGTGAAAATGTGCTAATAAAAATTTTAAATAAATTAAAATTTATGAATAAAATAGCCATGTAGTGGAATACTATTCGGCAACGTAAAGGACTAAAGTACAGATGCATGAATGTGACAGGAATGGCCTAGGAAATATTGTGCTAAGTAAAAGAAGCTAGATACACAAGCCACATGTTAGGAGGTGTCATGTATGTTAAATGTCCAGCGTAGGAAAATCCACAGAAGCCCAGTAGTGGCCGGCAGGGACCAGGATGAAAAACTCATTCCTATTAAGACAGTGATCGCTGGAGGATGTGAAGCATCTCTGGAGGACGAGAAGAATGTTCTAGACCTGGTGGTGATGACTGTGCAGAGCTACGTATTCTAACAGCACTGGAGCATTTGCTCTGCTTCAAAAGGGAGAACCTTGTGTGCACAAATCACACATAAACAGATTTATTTTTATTAAAAACGTGGAGTTTAATGCCTTTTAGATTTCACCCTATGGCAGAGAATAGCTGTGAAACTCAGAAACAGGAATATCTGAGATTTCCGGGGTGATTCTCATTCTGTTTCCTTGGTTCTTTATAAATTCTTGTTTCACTCTTTGGCTTCTTAAAATGTTGTTTTAAAAATAAATTTCCTACTATTTCTTGGGTAAGAGCTCATTCTGTCTTAGCCTTCCCCTGTTTTCCCTACTATTTTATGTTGCTCTTCTGTAATTGACCACTGTATTAACTCTTCAAATGCCACCAGCCTTATAGGTTGTGACTTACAAGACAATGTAATTAAGTCTATTAGTGTTTTACGTACATTTGTGCTTATATTTATTTGTTTGCATAATGGTGAGGACAAGTGTATTTCTAAGTGGCTCTGATCCTACGCATGAATTTTCACATCAAATACTTAATTGGGGTGTCAGGGGTGTAACTCACTCACACAGTGCTTGCTTCACAGGCTTCAGACCCTGAGTTTGATCACCAGCATGAAAACATTTAAAACTCGCTTAATTAAAAACATTGTAAGACTAAATCACAGAGAAAATTGTGTTCTTATGAATGCCAAACTGTACAGTGTACAAGGCCTTCTGTTTTTCTGGTGTTATTGGCAGCATTTACTACAAGCTCTTGCCTGGAGGAGAGTGGCAGTACAGCCTGCTGCTGTGAACATCAAGGGTCACGACAGCCCCAGTGACGCTGTCTGCCCAATTCTGTATTTCAGATTTTTTAAGTGAAAATCTTCCTCAAATTCCATGAAAATGCAAAGAGAAGGAAATGCCCTCTAATGCTCAAAGCAGGAGGGGAAAAGATCAAAATGCTTATGATTTCTGAAAACAAAGCGAGCAAGACACTAATGATGGCTGACTGGAGCGGAAGCCACACCTGAGATCCTTCAAAGGCAGAGCAATGGAGAAGACGCCCTTCTGGCTCTTCCAATCGGAGCCCCTGCAGGCTCCTTGCTCACTGTTAGCTGATGCAGAGGGAAGGAATGTACTGCGTGTAACAAGGACACATCCTTCCTAGTGACTTTTGTAACTGTTACAGTCCTCACCACCAGAGCCACACCTGGTCCTCACCAAAACTACCCCACCTACAAATCACTACGGCGATAAGTCATATTCCAGAAATGATGCTGGACCTGCAGAACTGCATATGGAAGACGTGTGTCAAATTTTTACATGAAAATAGGGGTTAACTGTCCAACCGCACATTAGTCAAATAAATAATGGCACATCCATGCAAGGAAATTCTGCCAATCCAATTAATATTATGATTGTTGTTTCGTTATTCGGATGAGTAAAATTGTATCTAGGCCACATCATACAATAATATTTACATATAAATATATGTCATATAAATCTTCATACAGATATATATGTCGAATAGACAAGGAGACAGATTAAAAAGAATAAAGCAATAGAAAAATCAGGAGACTATGAAACCTTGACCTGGAAACTCTTTTCTAAGCATAATGCTAAGAACAGATCATTAAGGAAAATAAATCACATACATCAAAAACCAAAAGTAGTATGGGAAAAAATGTTAAGATGACAAAAGATTAACTAAAACTAATAGGTGCGATATGCATGGTATCTTAGGATTCCAAATATCTAACATGTGCCTAGATCTCAATTTTTAAAACTACACGTGTTCCCAACTCAAGAAGACCAAAACCATGAACGAAAAACTTATTAAAGAAAACATATAAATAACCAAAGAAATGGAATAAAACAGAAATTAATTATTAATAGTTTTTATAGACACTTTTTTAAAAGATGGTACAGAAGACTAAGTAGTACAGCTCCAATTACCTGAGGAGGAGAGACAGAGAAGCACCACAGGAAGCACCAGGAAGCAGGCTTCCGGCCCACTGTCCGCATGCGAGAGCCGCAGCTGACGTCTTACCGCCTCTCGGATAGTTCCTCAGTGGGGCGTTGAACCCCACTATGTTCACTGTTTATCACTGGGGAAGGAAATACAGGTAACTAGTCTGTACAATGAACATGCATGTGTTTTCTCGGGAGAGTAAAAGAATCAATGTTATTTTTAAAGCAGAGAACAATTTATGGTATTTTGTTCGTGTATTTGGTACAGGGTCTCCCTACTCAGACTTGTAGCGATCCTCCAGTCTTCAGCCTCCCCAGCGCTGGGATGACAGGCATGTGCCACCATGCCCAGTGTCAGCGGCGGACTCAATGCACCCGGGGTGGGGGGAAAGGCTGGCAACGCCTGTGCTGCCGGGGATCAAACCCAGTCTCTGCGCTTGCCTAAGCAGGCACTGAGTCCCCTGAATTATTTCACTGGCCCAATGATGTTATTTTAGAAATTCACAAATTTTCACATAACTGGCACGTTTCTCACAGTTTTGTCTCTTCTCAAGCTTTACTTAACACAGTGGTGATTTTAGGGTTTGTTTTTTGTTTCTTTCAAGACTTACTAGTACTAATTCAATCTAAAATTCCAAAATCAGAAATTTATTTATCCTTTCAAAACTATTCTAATCAGGGCCAGCCAGATAGCTCAGCACATTAAAGCGCCTGCTCAGGTTCCATTCCAGGCATGCCCTGCTGGTCCTGCCCCCAGGGTACACTGGGACAGCAATTGAGCCTGGGCATAGTGGTGCTCATGCCGTAATCCCAGCACTTGAGAGACTGGAAACAGGAGAATGAACCACTACGACTCTGATCTATGTACTGAGACGCTATAGACCTGTACTAAATACATAAAAAAAAAAAAAAAAAAAAAAAAACCTATTCTACTCTGTTAGCAAGGGCACAATAAGTAAACACCACCAGATTTTGCCTCCTTTTAGAACAGAAATGCAAAGCAAGGTGATGTGAAGGAAAGTAACTACCGTGGACAGCACAGGGTCTCTCAGGTCCCGCAGCATATGTGGAGCATCGAGGAGGAGCTTCAGAGGCAGGGAGAGCAGAGTGACCCGTTGCCAGGGGTCAGCCCTGGCAGCTGGGGGAGAAACAGGTTCCCACCGAAGACAGCAGCTAACGTGCAACCCATGTGGTCGGATTACACAGAGGGTAAAGCAAGACGTAGTGAATTTGGGGCTGAATATGGGGGCAATAGTTTAGCCCCAGGGAGGCACTTGGGCCTTAGACTGAGTGCAGAGGGGACCTTTGAGCTGTTTAAGGACACAACAATATCTGAAATGCGCTCCTAAAATTCTCAGAACCTTTCCAATTAAAGGTTAAGTATAAACTGCAGTGCAGAGTCTTCCACATCCAGTACTTAATAAACAAAGCCTTTTTTTAAAGTAAAGGTATATAATATGGATGTAGTGGTACCTAGGTGCCTGTAATTCCAGTTCTGACGGAGGCTGAGGTAGGAAGATTGCAAGTTCAAGTTCCACCTCGGGCAATTTAGCAGCTCTTGTATCAAAATTAAAATATAAAAGGGGCTGTAAGCCTAGCTCAGAGGCAGAGCACCACCGAGTTGATCCTCTGTGTGTGTGTGTGTGTGTGTGTGTGTGTGTGTGTGTGTGTGTACATATTTGTGTTTATTATAAAAGCCTGGGACATTTAGTTTTGTTCTGGCTTTTTGAGACAAGATTTTTCTCTGTAGTCCACGCTACACTGTGTCCCTTAAATTTAGACAAATTCACTTCATGCTGCTTAATGTTTAACCAGGACATAATGGAAGTGAAGGAAGGTGTGGGGGCTAGCGCCTCCTGGGGAAGGACAGTTCCGGCGTCAGAACTGAGAGCTCCCAAGGGCTGGTACCATCTAGGATGATTGGTCAGGCCAAGGAAGGGACAGCAGTGGAAGGAATAGCCAGAGAAACAGAAGAAGCACGAGGGGGATATGATGCCATAGAAGCAATGAGAAAGCAGTATCGCAGGGTGAATGGCGTGGCGTGCGGCATCCCTGCTGCTTCGTGATTCAAATGAAAACAAAGGACTGCAATGTGATAGGCAGTTTCAAATGGAATGGTGGGAATGGAAGCAAGAACGCACTTGACCAGAGACTTACAGAATAGAATTTAGTAGATAAAGCACTGCTAGTTGCTTTGGAGAAGTGCAATCCTTCTAAATGCTGAGTCTGGAGGTGGGCTTTTTTCAGGACCTCTTATAACCAAAATATAAGGTCATGCATAACATCCTCAAAGCTCTCTTCACAACAAGTGCAAGTTTAATAGAAATGCACTTCAGTATCAGGTATCAGAAGCATTGCAGAAGGTTTTCTTTACTGGGTGAAACACTGGATTAAAGTTGTATATTGGTCAGCTTCCTTGTCGCATAAACACAATGCCTGACACACGCAAGTTAAAGGAGAGGTTTGATTTGACTCAAATTTTGTTTTTGGTTTTTGCTTCTGTGGTCCTGGGGGTCAAACTCAAATTTGCACTTGCCAGGCAGGCACTTGTGCTGCTGATTTATTTCCCTGGCACTTGACTCCATTTGGGGCTCAGTTGACAGCTGGCTCCCAGCAGAAGCACCATAGTGGGGGGAGCAGCTAAGATGCTCAGTTTGTGTAACAGTGAAGCAGAGCAGGATACAGTGCCAGAGAGGAAGATCTGAGAGCCCAGATGCCAGCCCAGGGCCAGGCCTTCATGACCCATTCAGAACACCCTCGCATGCACTGCACCAGTAATTCGGGTGGATATAATGCCAATCAGATTGATACTCCACCATAACCACAACCAGAATTATTTTATTGGAGTGTGGTTCTTCCATAAAATAATTGTGTATAATCATAAAAGATCACTGAAACAAACCCCAACCCTTCCTTCATGTAAGAGTCTCTTAATGCTAAGATATTAATTTATTAATATAAATTATTAATTCTTATAAATAATTATTAATTATTATAAAAAAGATTTATTCGTGCCTTAATAATAAAACCTTCCCTGGCAAGCACAAGGGTCTGAGTTCAATCCCGCTCTACCTACCAAAAAATTTTAAAAAAAGAATAAATCCACCTTGTGGGCACCATAATCTAAACATATACCTAGTTAAGCATTTATTTGTCATCTATAAGAAGTAAAGGAAATGTGGGAATGCCAATTAATTTTTAATAAAGGACTATTAAGAGAAAACATGCATGAAAATTCTAAAAAACTAAATTTATGCATTTCAGGAAAGTTTGCAAAGAAAAATCAAGGCCACCTGGAAAGAAAATGATTTTAAGAGGCCCTAGACAATTGAGAAAATGGTGTTTGCAGGTTAGGCACAATCGTTGTTAACACAGAAGCCTAGCTCTGATCAGTAACTTGCTCTGCTCCTCAGGGAGCCTGACTTCTCTGGTGTTCTTACTTTAGAGCAAATTTTACAGAAGGTGGCCTCCTATGTATCTCTGGAATAATATTTTACTCTCTACTAATTTAATTAAGCAGCTAATAGAAAAAAATCACATTGGTAATGTAAAATTTAACATCATTTTAAGGGTTACTGACCACCAGCTTTACTCAAGCATTAAGGGCACAGGCTGCGAGGTCAGACCAATGGGCGTCGCCATCTCTGTAACTCTATAACCTCAGGCAGCGGATGTCATGGATCTTCAGTTCCTTGTTGGTAAGGTGGAGCAAGTAATAGAGTAGTCCTCACAGAGTACTGTGAAGAGTACACATGTGACTTTAAGAAACTGGAACCTTAAGAATCTTGAGAAATCTTCTTCCTGAAAATGGTGGCCATGGAGAACCAGAGGCATTTAATTAATGGCCCACACTCATAATTCAGAACTTCCAGACCGGCAGCCCCGACCATTTTGCTGCAGTGTGCGCTGTAGCAGCCTCCCTTCCCCACAGGAAAGCACATTTGAGGGGAAGGGTTCCTTCGGCAAGGGCGGTGTTCATGAAGAAAAATATTCCAGTGGTGGCTTGCTCCAAAGATGAGAATGAAAGGTTGAGGGAAGTGTGTGAACCAAAGTTCGGATAGCACATTATCAGGGAGTTATCGTAATTTATCTAACCAGGCCCTGGAGAGCTGAAGAGGAATACGGTGTGGTGATGGACTCAGAGATGCCCAGCGCAATCCCTCCTCCAGGGGGCGCTTGTTACCCTGCTGTTAGGGGTACGGGCAGCCTCCAGGCATCCATCGCCTTCAGGAGCTACCTCAGTTTGAGAAGCTGCCTTCCAAGAATGACCCATGCACAAGACAGACCCTCATGGAGGGACCCGATGGAGATCTCTGCCCAGCCATCTTCCTCTAGATGTTATGGGGTGGGGGTAGCTGAGGCCTTTCCACTTAGCTTGCAGCTTGAATCCCTTCTCCCCACCACCCCCCATGGGCTGCTAAGAGTGTCCCAACATACTCGTCCTCATGAAGTACTGTACTATACCCTGTCTCAGCATCTGCTCTCAAAGAACCTACTGGTGACAGAAATAATAGTGACCCTGAAAAAGTCCACATTTATTGAATAAAGTGTCCAACAAATTCTAACACTGCTGCCCTAACCCATCCCTAGCATCAGGTAAAGGACCCACAGAGCAGCGCACGGTGAGATGGTGTTCACCCATTGGAAATAATATTCTTGATGCTGAGTGTGACACACAGTGGCTCCAGGAGAAAGGGAAGAGGGAAGAGAGAGAAAGGAAGAGAGGAACTGGACCTTGCCAGGCCATCGCCTGAGCCTCTCTTTACCTGAGTTATTCCCCATCTGTTTGTTTCCATGTTTCTTGATCTTACTTAATCTTTGGCCTACACACAGCATGAGCATTGCTGTTACTGTCCCTGTACTCTCGACCTTGAGCACCCCTACCATGATGCAACTCACAGACCCTGAAGCTGGATGCAACCATGGGCAGACAGACAGGCACCAGCATCCTTAGGAGCAGTGAGAAGCTACAGGCCCTTTCATATGCAAAAGCAGATGCAAGGATCAATCACACTAACAAAGCAAAGAAAAAAAAAAAAAAATAAGAACAGAACCCTGAGTTGAACTTTAGTGGTACTCAGGAGGAATCTGAAGAAGTGAGAAGCCCAGCCCTGTGGAGGCACTTGCACGGGTCATGGTCACCAGCTCCGAAGCAGCAGTCTGCTGCTCACAGGGCTTCCTGCAACTCCCTCTGCTCTGAGAGGCAGGTCCGGACAGCACCGGGCTCAGCCCATGTGAGCTGCCTCCTCCCAATCACAGACCACTCGCCTCTGGACGGAAAGCTCAGGGAATTGTTGCAGGGTAGAAAATCACCTTGGGCTGGTGAGGGCTGCAGAGTGGGCTGGTGCAGCACGAGAAGGAAGAGGAGGCAACAAGGCAGCGACAGCCGTGAGTAGACTGGTTTCATGCACAGGGAGGCTGGCCCAGTGTTCGACGTTTGAGTTGCTTTCCCAGGAGTGAAGCCAGGAGGCTGAGTGGAAAAAAAGGGGAGAAATTAACAGAATTTGTCACTCCTTATAATTTGGAAGGTCGTAATTGCTCTGCTTGACCTTATTCTGACGCATAGAAATTATTTTCTTAAAACCTTTGATATTGTTGTCTGGTACTCAGAACTGAGATTAAACTTCTGGGAGGGCTAGGTGTACTGATGCCGACCTTAAAACTTCCTCCACAGAAAGACCATGGAACACCCAAGAATCCTGGGGAAGCTCCCTGTGCCCCTAATTAAATAGCAGATGGAGAGACACGTTGATAGACCCCTGACCTCCTAAATGTGGAGTTTAAAAAGCATCAGGAAGTGTAAGGAAATGGTCATGTTCTTTCTTAATCATCTGTTCTTTAGCCTAGGAGAGAGAAATCTTCCAGATCTTGTCAAAAATCATTTGGTCTTGGCAAGTCATAGTCGGATCTGCAGAGCGATCCACTCGCGGTTCTTCTCCACAGCTTCGCGTAATAAATATGCCAGACAAAGGAAGACAACAAATTTGCTTTACACAACGTTTTTCCCACATGGTTTATTTTTCCTCTTCACCAGTTCATTGATTCCCTAGGATCCACAGGTCCTAAACATGTTTTTGTTCTGTTTTAAAAAGATGATTAAGTTTCTAATCATGCTAGAGCTATTTATAACTGTGTTTTTGTTTATGTTTGTGAACCTAAAACCTTACTTCTAGAGAGCTTTAGAGATTTTTAAGGTATTTAAGAATTTGTGCTGATTGTAACTTTTTTTTCAAACTGATAAGGGTGTTTATGACCATTTCTTGCCTCAACGAAGGTGATAAGCACAACAGAGAGAACACATTTGGGTTTTTCGATACATGCTTCATTTACATGTAACTGATTCCATAGTTTTCAAACTTTTTAAGGAAATGGTTTTTTTTTCTCTTGATTAACCTCCCAATAAGGAGATAATTTTCTGTTTCACATTGTGCTTACATTATTTTGCTTTCTGCCGTAATAAGTTTAAAATCAATTCATCATCTTAAAAAAATCTATCTGGGAAGACTCAGATGTTTAAATACAAAGTAGAACTTGGAGACTGTTTAGTCAAGAAAAGCAGATGAACTGTCAGTTTCTTTTTTATCTCTCTGCTCGCATTCTTTCTCTCGGTGCATATTTTCATTAGCACATGTTTGCAGGACGTACTGGCCACCTTCTTAGTGGGGACTCGATTCGTGCACATAACACATCTCAGTTTGTTTTCATCCCCCTCCGCTCCCCTCAGCTCCCCTCATCTATTGTCTTCTTGCCATTTAACAAAAACATCTGTCTCCCTGTTTCCTTTTATTTTTTATTTTGCTTCTTATTTATACTTTGGGGTTTTCCTTTAAGAGAAACCATGCAACATTTAAGCTTGCGTGTCTGACATATTTCACTTGGCAGTCTGTTCTCAAGGTGCATCTGCTGTCCTACGAGTCACTCAAATTTGTCCTCCTGTATGCAGAGTAGCAGAGCAACACCCGCGAGCTCTGGACTGCTATCGCCTGCTCTGGAATCCAGGCCTGGCGGCCCTGTAGGCTGTTCACAAACCTGCCTGGCACCGCTGCTGCTTTGAGACAGAGACCACAGCACAAGGAGGTGCCCGGATCTAAGCTTCCCAGGGTTCCACCAGTTCCTGTCCAGGGCCATGGTACTGCCACATGTGCGAGCACCCAGGCCACTGTACACTTGGCCCATGATCTCAAGTGGCGGGTGACTGTGGTCATCAAAGGGAACCTAGAGCAGCGTATGTCACAGAAATTCCTGTGACGCTGAGAACGTTCTGCAGGACCCCAATCTACCACATATGGGTGAAAGGGGCCTGAAATGTGGCTAGAATGGCCAACGAACTGGATTTGGGCTTTTACTAAATTGAATTCATTTGATGTTTAAATAACATCATGTACTACTTACCATATTGGTCTGTGTAGATAGAGAGTTTTAAAGAAAAAATTAATAAATGAATATAGAGGTAAAACTGATGAGGGCTATGGTCTGTGGTGTCATGGCCATGGGAGCAGGCTCTCTGTTCATCATCATCAGGGACTCATCCCACCCTAAACTTAAGCTGACAACAGTTGTCTGACCTGAAACCTCCACGCCCATCTTTATATCCTAAATCATAGATCTACCCTCATCCTCCGCTTGAGGCTCAGAGCTAAGGAAACAGCATAATATGCTTCTTATTTCTCCCTCTCCCATGTATTCTTTTGTTCTTGTTAATTCAGATTTTTCTAGCATGAGTAGAGTTTGAGGTGTAGGTGTGTTCTCTAAATAAAAAAGAATAGCTTGGGTAAAGATAAGGGGTGATGAACTTGAAGTGATCTCATGCTTGGTGGGGGAGTCTTGCTGCTTTTTTTTTTTTCTGCCTTTGAAAAGTGGTTTATTTAGTGAGTAATTGTTTTGAGACCCACTCAATGTGTCTGGAAACATCAGTGTTCTGGACATGAGTAATTTTTATAAGAAAACAAACTGATTGAATGCACAAGGGAGGAAAAAAGCAAGAAATAAATCTCTCTAGCCTTAAAAAAAATATCTGCACTTGTCAAAGCAGAGAAACTCCCAAGGCGTTGAGCAATCCGAGCACGTCATCATGGTGGAAGATTTTTCCACAAGGTGGGGCTCACATGGAACACATTTAGGGTGAGCTGCCCACTTGAGTCTGCAGTGGCGTGATTCTTGATGTGGACAGTCACTTATTTGCTCTAGGCAGGCAGCTTGCTTGCATTTTTCAAGTTCTCCTCATCCTTATTCCCTTTCCAGCCCTGCCAAGTAAAGCTAGCTCTACACTGCAGCAACAAAAAATAATTTCAGAAGAACTTGCATTTGGAATAGCCTCTAGTACTGTGGGCTTAAAGAAAGGCAGGGAGAATACAACTAAGAGTCAGTCTCTACCTAAGGCAAGGCCAGTAGTTAGAGGGGCCCAAATACAGATCCTCTCGCCCACTCTCCCCTCCCCTCTCCTCCTGCCAGCCAGAACTGATGTCCTTTCATGCCATACATAAACATATGGTCCAGTGTAAATGACACCTTAATTCCTCCCTAAGTACTTATCTTCCTAGTAAGACAGAAACTCCCAGAATGTATGTATTCATTGACTCACGGGCATGACACTCTATCTTAAAATTTATCATTTTGCTTTTTAAATACAGTTCTTCACTGTGTAGTAATAAGCATTAAAATTTTAGAAATATTCTTTTGTCATGGGAGCTTTTTAACTATAGACCAATCTGTTCTATGGCTTTAGCTCTCCTGGAAAAATACTTCCTCTAATTGGGGGGAGAAGAATCTTAAAGAAAGAAGGTTAATTCTAGACAAGGGCCATTGGGAAAGAAGATATTTTTCAGTTGAGCTTCAGAAGCTGGCAGAGCTCAATTGGCAGCGATGGAAGAAGGGACCCCAGCCCAAGGAGGATCAGCTCACACCCCAGGGGAGCTGAGGCCTGGGAAGGAGTTTGCACTATCCTGAATACACCTCAGGCCTTTGAACTTTAATCCCTCAGGTTATCCATCCTCTCTTTCACTGACTAGAAGAATGAAATGCTTGAATCTGACCAAATCCTGTAGGACTGTCTGAACTCTATAAAGGGTTGAGAGAGGAGAAAAGAACCAAAAAAGGAAAAAAAAAAAAAAAAAAACCCAGAATTTACGTATGTTGCATACACCTACAGACCCCCCCAGGATGAATGCAGTCACAACAGCCCCAGCAGAGGGGAAAGCCTCAGAGGGTAACTCTGGGGCATAGATCAAAGCCAGAGAGACCAGAGCAGGAGCTGGCTGTTCAAGAATGTGGATCAGAAAGTTGCAGAGGGCCCTCCCACAAGGACGTGCAGCTCTGTACCGTCTCTGGCCACACCTCGGCTCACCTGGGAAGCGCTTTCTCTTTTCCCTAGAGAAAAAGTTTTCCCTATTAATTAAACTTAGAAGTACAAATGGATCACTCTGTACCAGGCCTGCAGATACTGCTGGCAGAGCAGTCCTGAGCAAGGGACAGAGAGACAGTAGGCAGGAGGAGAGAGAGCAGGGACCAGAGCAGTCACCCTGAGAACCTCTGTCCTATGCCCCAAGGGCCTCTAAGCAGAACTGTAATCCAATACCCTGCCCTTCTTAAGTACCTGTTGGCTCTTATTAGTAACATTTTGTGTTTGTATACAACCTTTCTGGTTGCCAGCCACTTGAGCATTCTGTATTTCATGCGATGATCACAATTCCATCAAACAGATTGTGTTCTATTCACTTTATACATGAAGAAGTAGACTGTGTTTTAAAATGAAATTTTTCATTAGTAAATGTTTGCAGTACATAGTGAATACATTCACCGCGGGGAGTCAGGACACATACAACATAACACATCTTAATTTTTGCCATTTCCCTTTCCCTTCTCCCCTCCACCTCTAGACCTCTTTCCTATTTGCAAAACATCTATCTCCCTGATTCCTATTATCCACCAATCATTTTGCTCTTTGTGAAGGGCAAATTATCTGATTTGAAGGCTTGTGTGTTCCATTTATTTTGATCAGCAGGTCTGAGTGCATCCGCTGTCCCCAGATGCCTCATGCTCATAGCAGCATAGCTCCTCATGCCCACAGCCACCCTAGAGAAACACAGTAAAGACAGCAAGGCTAGGACTTGAGCACTGGCCTTTGACACCACATCCAAAATGCTCTACGTTAGACTACGCTGCAGGAAGATGAGGCCAGAGCTGCAGGGAGCTTACATCTGGGTCCCTGTTGACAGCTGTGGCTCTGTGGGGGATTTGCCAAAAATCAACTCAGTCTCAACTACAAGTGGCCAAGAAGCAGCTATGCAATGCTGAGCTTGCCTTTGACTTCACATGATATCTTTTACTTTCAAGAATTCTGGCCCCAAGAGCAGGAGGAAAAGCTCCAGCTTCAGGATTCACTGATATGGGGCAATGTGCATATAGTGATGTAGCATCAATGGGCCAAGGAGGCAAGAACCTGGAGAAGAGAGTAAAGAAAGGAGACTGGGCTGGGAAGATAGCTCAGTGGTCTAAGGCGCCTGCTTAGGCAAGCTCTCAGGGACCCAGCACCACATGCTGTGTCAGCCCCTCCCCCAGGGCAGGCTGAGCTGACCCCCTCCCCCGCAAAAAAAAAAAAAAAAAAAGAGTCCGTGATGTGTAGTGAGACACTGTAATAAATTAATTAATTAATTTTTTAAAAATCCTGTTTTAAAAAAAAAAAGGAGACTGATGTTGGTTACCTTTGTAAGACAGAGTCTTCTAAGCAGAGAAAACATATGTATTTGTTCTCTCTGTAGCCAGAGTTGGCAACCATGAATTCTGTAAGCTTAACCTTTGGGTTTCCGTTTGCCCTGGCCAGGGTCTATATTCAGGACTTTTCTGACTTTCAGCCACGTCCAGCCACTGGCACCTCAGCTTTATACTCTTTCTAGATTTACTTATTTATTTATTTGGTACTGGGTCTCGCTATACAGCTCAGTCTTATAGTGATTCTCATGTCTCAGCCTCCCCAGTGCTGGGATTACAGGCATGCACCACCATGCCTGTTTTCAGTGGCTGGCATGGCATGCAGTACCAGGGATCAAACCTGGGTCCTTGCTCTTGCCAGAAAGGCATCTCTCCGGCCCCAGCTCTATTCTTCATGTCCTTGTTGGCCTGCAAGGGCCTCAGCCATCATCTTAGATGTCAGCATCCAATATGCACCAGACCTTAAAGAACTCCTGAAAGGTGCTGACCACTCTGGGAGGCTTTTTTTCTTTTTCTTCTTCTTCTACTGTGATGACTGACCTCAGTAATCAAATTTCTTTCCTAACTAAAAGATTACATGACCTTGATTCAGATGATTTGGGACACCAAAAGGCAAGATGCCATGACTTGGTTTAGTCATATTAGGGAAAATACGGCAATATTTTTCCCACTAAAGTATAATCTCTTCAACTGCATCTTCAGCTAGCGGGAAATCCTGAAGATGGCCAAAGACGATTCCACGGTGCGCTGTTTCCAAGGCCTGCTGATTTTTGGACATGTGATTGTTGGTGTAAGTAATAAGGATTTTTCAGATAATTTTGCTCTTCCCACTAGCACAATTTGGGATTAAATAAAAAGTGAGAACTTCGAGGCAAGTACAATATAGCTTCTAGTTCCCTGTGTTTTCCTCCCTTGAAGAGATGTGGGAATAAATATGCTTTCTATGATTTAACTATAAAAATAATCATATATAACTGAATAATATATCAGAAGCCCATAGTGGAAAGTAGTAGAAATTTCCCTTCCAACTTTTTTCATTAACTTTATTAAAAATAAATAATTACATATCATATTAAAAATGGTGGAGAAATATTGAAATGTGAAAGAGCTAAGATATAGAAGAGTGAATTTTAGAGAAATAGTTCTAAAATGAATGTATCACATGAGATTAATAACAGATTGTACATTGTAAATAAATTATTTAAAAACTTAAATGAATATAACAATAAAAATTGTCCAAAGTAAAAATGAAGCAGAAAGAAATCATAGATCAGTCATATAATAGCTCACTCTGTGTCAAAATCAAGAAAATTATATTCATATAATTATAATTCTCGAAGTAGAAAAAGGTATTTAAAGATTTAAAATTTCTGAATTTAGTTCAACTTATAACACCACATTTGCAAGAAAAATGAACCTTTTGCACAAGAAATTTGAATAAAATCATACCATGATACACAAAAATGAAATTGTCCAAAACTTATTGTAAAGAAAAAATCATTAAAGCATATACATAAAAAATATTAGCTATGGAAGAATAAAATTAAATAGCATCTTATTCCACATTAGAAAGAAAAGAAAAAAAGAAAGACCTGTCTTTTTGAATTTTTATACTTAGCAAACCTACTTTTGAAAACTAAAAGTAAAATATTTTCCACTTATACAAACTCGAAATATTCTAATACCTCCAGACATAGCATAGAGGAAATAACAAAAAGCATAATTCAGAAGGCAAGAGAAGTTGCAGTATACTCCTGGATGAACAATAAAAAGCTCTCAAAATGATAGTTATGCAGGACTATATAAAACATATTAGATGAACCCATTGAAAAGGTTCCTTTCCAACTTTAAAACACAAGCATCTAGAAGGAGTCATGTCTACTATGGTCCGAATCACACGTGTCTGCTGCACACACACACACACACACACACACACATGCACACATGCACACAGTTCAGTACTTCTTGCTGATTTACCTTGGTTTGATTTAAACACTGAGATTCAAGTTAACAGGGAAGAAACCTGTATCTTCTTGTTCTCACATTCAGAGGCCAGATCCATAGGGTTAGGGTGGCTCAGGGGCCAAGGTCTAATGGGCATGGGAGAAATGCAGAGAAAACACTTATTGGAAAATGAAGAGAGCGAACCTTTGCCCAGCTCTGCCTGACTCTCTCTGTGACACTAGCTAAAGCCATCACCCTTCAGGGCCGCTTCATTCATGGACCCTGGGAAGATCATGACCCCAAGCCTCCAGCTCTCACTGATAACTACAACCAGAATCACTTCCAATATTATAATCCAGGAATGGAATGAAAAGAAAGGAGGGGCAGGACTGGGAGGGAGAGAGCCTCATAGGAGAAGTCACCATCTAAGTAGCTCATGCCCCTCAAAATTCATGGATGGTCTAGAACTGCCTAGATCTTTTCCCAAATAGCAAGATAGAGAGACATGTAGAAGGTGTCCTGGAAGAAAGTTACAGGATGAAAATAACTGCCTGATTCCCTGGGAATGAGGAGCTCGTCCTTGCACAACGCCTGTTCTAGGGAGGGAGACTGTCTGTCTCACCCACCCATCATACTTCCCTCCTCAGTGCTGTGCTGCTGGCCACGCCTGACACCACCTATTCTTGACTTTCTCCCAGATGTGTGGCATTGCCCTGACTGCAGAGTGCATCTTCTTTGTATCCGACCAACACAGTCTCTACTCTCTGCTTGAAGCCACCAACAATGATGACATTTACGCGGCTGCCTGGATCGGCATGTTTGTGGGCATCTGCCTCTTCTGTCTGTCTGTCCTAGCCATTGTAGGGATCATGAAGTCCAGCAGGAAACTTCTCCTAGTGGTAAGGCTTTACAAGGCTCAGAGGCTGTTTCTTCTCAGCATCAGTTTTGGTGTATTACTGCTTCCTCAGAGAGCATAATGCTATAGCTTTGGGGGACTTAGATGCAAGCAGAGAGATCCAGATACAGGAAGGGGGAGGAAGGAGACTCCCTGTAATAAGATGCATCGTCACATGGGAGCACTTCCACTATTGTGAGTCCAGAAGGCTTTCATATGGTGAAGCCAAAGGGCTAATACCTAGAGATGCATTGTTGAGAATTTTCCAGATCTATGCTCCTCCAGCTGACCTTACATAGGCCAAAGAAAAGACATGGGGAAACTTATTTATTGAATTTTTTTCTTAATAAATACTTTAAGATATTAATTTAATTAGGTATAGTGGTGCACATCTGTAATCCTAGCACTAGAGAGGCTGAAGCAGGAGGAGCATGTCATGAATTCGAAATCACTCTGGGCTACATAGTGAGTTCAGGGCCATCCAGGAATACATAGTAAGTATCATTTTACTATTAATCAAGTATTGCTATATTAGGATACAAAATACAAAGTAGAGATAGTCATGGTGGTGCATGTCTATAATCCCAGTACTCAGGAGGCTGAGGCAGAAGGATCATTGTGAGTTTGAAGCCAGCCTGGATTACAAAGTGAGCTCAAGGCCAACCTGCACAGTGACTCTATCTCCAAATAAAATACAAATTAGAAAAAAAAAAAAAAAAACAAACAGGCATGAACTTTTCAAAAAAAAAAAAAAAAGCATGAGATCTTTGGAAGATGTTTGAGCTTGAGGCTGGTGGGTTTTGTACGGTGGCCTGCACTTCCCACAGGTCCTTTTCTCTGCTTTGGGAATGCCAGGGATCTAGGTACACATCGCTATGAGTGCGCCTTCCCCTCACAGCTCACCTGCCTGCGTGGCTCTGACTCTGGTCCCACAGCACGGCCACCTCGGGCTCTGCTTTTGCATACGTGCAGTGTGCAGACAGCATGAACAGAAGCCTTTGTATTGGGTCTAGCCCTTTACGTTCTGCTGTCCTCCGGGGCAGCGTTTCTCACATGGCAATTACACACATAGGCATGTACCCTCTAGCCCTGAAATGCCTCTCCTACCCAAGTGCTGCAGGACCTTTACAGAACAAGTCCAGTAACTTCAAGGGCTTGTTGGTTTACCTCCCCTTTGATCTAACCATTGTCTTTGAACCCTGGAATGCAGAACATTGGCATTATCTGTTTGCTTGTGTCATTAGTTCTGGGGCAAATGTCCCCATCTGGGAGCATGGGAAAGGCATGCAGTGAAGCAGAGAGATAAGAGGTGGATGTTCTCAGACAGCCTTGCTTCCATCCCAGCATTGCTTTGGGCCAGCCCTGTGTGTGCTTGACACAGCCTGGAAAACCGAGCTGGGAGTGGGGGTTTCAGGGCCCCCTCTTGGCCTCTGAAGGAGAGTATCTGTACCCTGTGCCTCGCTGGCTTCCAGAGCACCCACTAAGAGTTCCAAAGCTCTGTAAGTGAAGTCAGCAAAGTTCCTGGCAAGCAAGGCAGCAGCCACTGTAGGAAAAACTGTTACAGGGACTTGAAGATCTCCTAAGCCTATAGCAAAAGCTCTACTCTGGCCAGGTAGTGAAGGCGGAAAGAAGAGAGTTCTACCCAGACAGCTCCGCATAGCCAAAGTGGGAGGAAAACATTTTCTGCTCTCCCTCAGTGATTCTGCCCACAGAGTCCTTCCCAAGAAGGACTTCTTGTCTTCCAAGAAGGAGAACGAGACGCACGTGTGCAGAGCTGAGCACGGCAGAGGGAGCGTTTGCCACCGGTCACCACCCGGAATCAGAGGCCGTTTACTGTCCCAGTATTTTCCAGTGAGAAACAGGGACAAGTGTGACTCGGAGGAGTCACATGTGCACCTGACGTCGGTACTACCCTGCATGCCCTGGACTCCATTGCATGCTCCTGAGCCCACGACCCTGGAGCAAATGCGAGAGGTGGGGGCACTGAGTTGCTGCGTGGCAGGGTCCGCAGGCTCCGATCCACTGAGACTGGGTGCTGCTATGGGACACTGGGTGTCAAACAGTGATCTTTTTTCTGACCTCTGTGATTCTAAGTATTCAGCAAATGGTAAAGAAAATATCTCGCAGTCAGAGATTTAGAAGGCTCTGCCTCTCGGGTGGTACTGTAAGACTCTCTGGCATGACCCTGAACAAGCTATTGTGTGTGTACACACACACACACACACACACAGGCATGCACATGTGCACACACATACTTCGATTCATTCTCTTGTATGTTTCCACAGTTAACACAAAACTTCAGAATGCCAGATGAAAGAGCTGTGTACTCAGTGGCCATTTGTTCTGAAGAAAGGCAAGGAATTAAGCTGACCAGCACCAAGCCTTATTCCCAGCTCCCTGCACTGAGCTCCATTCCAATCAGCTGGTCTAGGATGGTCTGTGAAGTAATTACATGAATGGCTGGAGGGCTGTATTTATTTATTTGTCTTTTTTGAGACAGGGTCTCACTATGCAGTTCAGGCTGGCCTTAGGAGATCTTCAGAATCCCCATAACTTTGTAGCTCAGGCTGGTCTCGAACTCACAACAGTCCTCCTGCCTCAGCCTCCCGAGTGCTGGGATTACAGGCATGCGCCACCATGCCCGGCTGGACGGCTGTATTTAGACAAATGTGCTTAAAAGTGATAGCAGTTATTTGGAGAACTCTTTCTTTGGGGGATAAATGTAATGCTTTTTTTCTCATTTGTTTCCTTTCCAGTATTTCGTTCTGATGTTTATAGTATATGGCTTTGAGGTGGCGTCCTGTATCACAGCAGCAACACAACGAGACTTTGTGAGTCTGCTCCCAGCATGCACAAAGCAAAAATGATAACAGGAATCACCACTGTCACAACAATACCATAACTGATGTGTATTAAGCCATGCATGCTCATATGCACATTAACAATACAAATATAATTGTACTTAATACTCAAAACCTTAATAGACAGTATCCCTTGTCACTTTATACATGAAAAAAAAAAAAAAATGAGACAGCAGTTTAAACTAGCCTGCCCAAAGATGCACAGCTGGCAACTGAAAGAGCAAGAAATCTGAAGGCAGGCAGCCTAATTCCCAGGGCCACACTGGGGATCCCCATTCTCATCACTGCTGTGCGTGGCCACTGGCTCTCCAGTGGGCCGGTCCACATCTGACCGCATCCCACACTCGCTATCAGCTCCTGTCTTTTTACCTTCCTCCTGCCATCATCCTCACCCAGCGGGGGGAACCCGTGGCACGTGTGCCGCAGCAGGCTGTTGGCATCACTGAAAGCTCTAAACGCTTCCCTATCACTGCCCCAGCCCATGCCAGCCCACAATACGCTCGCCTTGAAGTGATTTCTTGGAACACAGGAGTCCCTTCCCAACATGGGGGCTTTCGGCCAACCTGAAGAGCAGCCTCAGTCAGCTGCCTGACACTTGGTGCATTTTGTTCCAAAGGAATGTTCAGTGTTCTTAGCAATAAAAGGAGAAAAAAATGCTTACTGTGTCTGGGTGTTAATATGCTAATTCTCCCTCCTGTGTCACCTGTCCCCCATGTAGTTCACACCCAACCTCTTCCTGAAGCAGATGCTGGTGAGGTACCAGAACAGCAGCCCTCCAACCAGTGATGATCAATGGAAAAACAATGGCGTCACCAAGACCTGGGACAGGCTCATGCTGCAGGTAAGGCCTTGGGTCCTGGGGAGAGACCCAGTCACATGGAAACTGGCAACCAGGGATGTGGCTGGGAGTGAAGTCAATGCCTCCAGGGGCATTTCCTTCAGAGATTTGTTACAAGAAAAATCTTATATGCCTCTTATTTATTGAGGAATACTGAGGCATGTTATATGCATGACTCAGTAGGACCCTTCAATCTTTATTTCAAGCAATGATGTTGATTGGCTTACATTTATGGCAATACCAGCATTGCCGAGACACTGAGATTAATCATACATTCAGCCTCTTAGAACTGAAGTCATATTTATATTAAACGAAAAATAATTTCTCTGCCCCCACAGTGAACTCAAATAGCAGTTGCTAGCTGCCTTACCTTTTTTGGAACTTTTTCCATCTGTTGTGAGCTAGTTATGCTAAGGCCCAGGGGATATGACTTGATTTAATCACTCAACTTTTTCTTACTGTCAATCGTGCCATTTATCCAAGCTTACCTCAAAAGCCATCAGACAGCTAAGCCTTCCGGAGCGTTGCTCCCATGTGGCCCTGTATGCATGTCCTCTGGTAATCCCTGACATAACCGAGCTCCTCACTGGCCCCTATTCATTTTCTCTGACACCACACCAATTTCTCAGTTTGTCATCAGCAAACTCGTCTAATAGCCTGGACTCTACTCTTCAGCTTTGCCAGAGTGGTGGTTGTCTCTTACTGACACTTACTGTCTCACTCTGTTATTTTGTTCCATAGCTCATGTACTATGGGATGAGGAAAGTGGCTGGATGCCCTGTGGCTCCACATGGCAACCACTCTGCTGCATTTCCTCCCTTTGTTACTTCCTCTTTCAAACACTTAAAGTTCATGTCACCAATGTGTGTTGCCCATTATCCCTTCTTGTTATGATTACTTATCAGTTACCCTCCAACCAGTCATTCTTCTATCTTCATTAGGAATTTCAGTGTCTTGCTCACTGTCCTCTCTGACATGCCCATCATTCCGCCTAGGATGAGGCTTCAACATCCACAGAAATGACTTGACTAAGATCTGGTCTCTCAATTCTGCATCCTACTCATTTCCAAATATAGTCTCTTCTGCTTCATCTCAGGCAATCTCTTCCACAGCCATAAGCATTATGTCACCACCAACTGCACTACCTGAGAAAACCCCACTCGCTGACCACTACCTTCTGTAATTTCTTTCATAACCTCTAATATTACCACTTCAATCATTTTTACTTTGTATTAGTTTTCCATTGCTGAGACAGAATACCTGACACCCAAAACAGAAAGGGAAAAGCTCTAATTTATCTCACAGTTTCAGGAGACTCAGTACATGGTCAGATGGCTCCCAAGCAGAAACACCATGATTAAAAAATGTGGCAATGCTGAGTTCATGGCAGCAAACATAGAGCACAAGACAATGTTGGAGAGGAACAGGTGAGGCACTAAATTTCATACCTGATGATCTACCCAGAGATATCCCAAAATATGCTTTATTTATCTATTAGGTATTACATAATCTAGTGAAGTTGATAAACCGAGATTAAAGGCCACAGTTCAACACTTGTCAACCTCATACCTAAACACATCTCCTTTGACCAAACTCAATTACCAAATAAAGATAACAGCAAGCTCATAATTCCACCTAGCACAATAAAACTATCCTACATACAACTGGAAAGGCAATAATCCCTTCCTCAAAGTCAACAGTTCCAGAACTTGTTTAAAGTCCAAGTCCAAGTTTTTTCTGAGACTCAAAAGTAAACTCTTAGCTATGAACCAATATGAAGATCAAAATCAGGTTACACGGTCTCAAGGTACAATGGCATCAGGTAAACATTACCATTCAAAAACGTGAGAAATGGGAGGTAGAAAATAATCAGACTACAATCAGACCTAAACTCAGCAAGGCAGACATTAACTCATGTAGCTCTGAATGTCCAACGTCTGGGGACACAGTGGTGATATGTAGTTTCTGTGGGGCCAGCACATCCCTGTCCTGATGGGCTTTTATACCCTCTCTAAGGCTGGCTCCACTCTCAGGCTGCAGCTGTCCTTGGTAGGTCATTCATGTTCCTGGCATCTCCAG
The DNA here is from genome assembly GCA_004027165.1 of Ctenomys sociabilis. Classification (NCBI taxonomy): domain Eukaryota; kingdom Metazoa; phylum Chordata; class Mammalia; order Rodentia; family Ctenomyidae; genus Ctenomys; species Ctenomys sociabilis. The sequence goes on along the minus strand of PVKA01017419.1, from coordinate 18,228 downwards.
TGCACCTTTGGCGTCATTCCCACAGTTTCACACACTCCCCCTCAGGGACTCGTCTTTGGCCTGCCAGGTCATTCCTTTGAAATCTGAATGGAAACTTCCTGACCCCACCTCCTGCATTCTGCGTGGCAACCCATCATCTCAGGATAATGCTACAGTTTATTGTCAGCACAAACAGTAACCAGGTCCCTATAGACTGTGGCTGCAGTGGCTCCGGCTGCTTGGAAAGTGGAACACAATGAAATGAATCCTTAGGTACCAATTGTCTAGGTGATCGTCCTCTACCTATGGTTCTAGATATTCTCTTCTCAAATGGAATGTTAATACTTTTGGACTCTTGAGTCTGAAATGGGTGGGTCCTTGTTAAATCCAGAGATGCCTTCAAGGCATCTTTCCTCTTGATCCTATATAAGAGTTTCTTGTCCTGTACAAGGGTTTCTTTTTAAGGATCCTAATCTCTTCAGCAGCTATACCTCCTTTGGCCACAACTTTACACATAACTCTTTCTGGGCCAAAAACTAAGTTTTTCAAAATTTCTGCTCTAATTTTGGCCCTCAATTCTCACTATAAATCTGGCTAATAGCAGCCAAGAGTATTTTGGTCTTCTGAGCAACAACCCAGAGTACCCATTAGGCTCTATGTTACAACAGTCTAGGGATCTTCTTCTTCTTCTTCTTCTTCTTCTTCTTCTTCTTCTTCTTCTTCTTCTTCTTCTTCTTCTTCTTCTTCTTCTTCGTCTTCGTCTTCGTCTTCGTCTTCGTCTTCTTCTTCCTCTTCCTCTCCTCCCCCTCCTCCTCCTTATTCTTATTCTTATTCTTCTTTTTGTATTTTTTAGGGAAGGGTCTACAGGATGTTCATGGTCTCACTACTAAATCAGACTCATACTGATCCACCTGTTTACAGCCTCCCAAGAGCTAGGATTACAGGTGCACACGTACCACACTCAGTCTCAATTGCCATCTCAGAGCTCCCTGGGAGTAGGGCAGGACTGGCATGGCAGGCCCAGGAATTGAACCCCTGGCCCCTGTACCTGCTTGCAGGTACTTTAATCCACTGAGCTATTTGGCCAGCTCTTCTAGGGCTTTTCTTGTCCCACAAATCAGTTTTAAAAGCTTCTAAACCACACAGTCAGGTAAAATCACAACACTGACTTTAGTCTCAATATTAATTCTCTGTAATATCTTGCTTTTCCATCACAGAAATTCAATACCTAGCACCCAAAAGTTACAGGAGGAAGGATTTAATTTAGTTCATGGTTTCAGGAGATTTGGTTGATGTCCAGGAGGCCTCGAGGCAGAAATATCATAGCAGAAAGGGTGTAATGGAGCCAAGCTGCATGGTTCATGACAGCCAGGACAGAGTAGGAGGTCAGTGCCAGAGAGGAAAGGGTGCGGGACCAAATATAGTACCCAAGGCCACACCTCCAAAAATCCACCCAGCACTACCCGTATACTTTACTAATCTACTAGGCATTTCTTAACCAATGAAGTTAGCAATTCAGGATTAATGTTCACACCATTAGAACCTTCACTTTTTCACTGTCTATCAGCCTTTGCATATTCTTTGCTCCCTAATCTGTCTCAACTTATTAGGATTTCCTGACAACTTTTGACCCACTCTACACAGGCAGGCAACCTAAGAGCTGAACACTTCTGTGAAAAGTCACACAACCATGCTAACTGAAAATTAAATTTATGGCCATGAAGTTTAAATGGGTAGTCTATATCTCCTAGGACTTTTTTCCAGAAAATTCACTTGCCACTATTTCATATTGCCACTCTCTTGCATCTGTCCATCTGTATTCATCTACACTCTTGTACTGCCCTTCTCTTGTTATAACAAATTCACTGCCCTTTTTATAATCCCTTGGCTTCTTCTCTGCCTTATCTCTGCTTTGCTCCAGCAAGCTTGCCTGCTCTGATCTCCCTCATTCATTTCTTCCTCACATCAGCATGCAACAACAGCTTAAATCCTACACCTTTGCAAAACACTCTTTCCAAAACTCACCCACTGTTCTACTGTTATATTTCATGGAAAATCTCAAAAGAGACACCTACACTTGCTGTTCAGTATTATACCACTTAGCTGCTTCCATCCAACTGCAGTTGGCTTCTTCTCCCAGCACTTTACTGAAATGATCCTTAGCACAGTTAGCATTTACTGCATTCTGCCAAACACAGCAGTCAAGTTTCTGTCCTTACCTTATTTGCCAATCCATCAGCATTTGTCATCTTTTCTTCTTTGGCTGGATTTTATATCCTTTCCCAAACTCTGAATGTTGGACTGCTATAAAGCTAATTCTGGACCCTTTAAAATTTAAATACTTGTTTGAAATAAGGCTAACTCAATATTTGGTCAAGCAATGGCTGTGACTCATCCACATGGCTGAAAAAGGATCTACAAAGTGCAGTATAGGGTTTCAGGATAAACCCTGAAGGGACTTGACTGAACTTATCAGATACAAAAGTTATGTTTCTTGTTATATAAGTCTTGCTTTATCTTGGTCTTAACCATCCAGCAGAAAAGTATAAAAACAAGGTATAAAAAGTAAAGCTATATTAATAGGCTGAGCTGTAAAAGGCTCAAGTAAACAACTTCTGATATTGCCAGTCCTATGGATAACCCACTACTATTATGGACTATTGGACGATATTGGAATATTTTTGCTGAATTCACACATCTACAATATTTAAATGACAATGGAATACCCTTCTCTGACAAAATTTAAAAAAGGGGATACAAATGAATGACCATTTTGATCCGTATATTCAAAATAGTTAGGATAGATATACAGCTTCATTCTCTTAATTCAATGAATAAAAAAAATTTGTTCTACTAGTGTTTGTGGACAGGATATCATGTCTGTGTCTTGTACAGTGAATAACCACTAAGACAACAATATGCAATGTATTTATTATTGAAACTGTCCTACTAATTGGTTTTGAAAGTGTCTCATTATTTGTTTCTCATAAAATTATTTTAAAAAATGAAATAAGGTTGGCTCAAACAAAAGTATTTTCTTCCAGAATGCTCCTAGTTAGGTATTTTCTACTATCCAATGGCAAAAGTGAGCATCATTTAAAGATAGTTTTTATCATTAAGTTTTTTGGGGTACATTTTTTCTAAAAGATGAGAGATCTCCATAGTTCTTTTTTTTTTTTTTTTAATTCCTTTATTTATTACAGTGTCTCGCTACACATCACAGATTCTTTTTTCGCGGGGGTGGGGTGTGAGCTCAGTCGGCCCTGCAGGGAGGGGCTGGCATGGCATGTGGTGCTGGGGCTCGAACCGCGGTCCCTGAGAGTCTCCATAGTTTTAATTTCCTCCCTTGAAACATTTAAGCAGAATTTGTAATACGAATGAATTGTTTTATCTTCTATCTTCAATTCTACCCAGAGCATAAGGATCTTGGTTATGGGACAGTTTTTTTCCTTTTCTATACAGAGTCAAAAATAAGTGGCATTATGTTTTTACATTTTTTAGTTTGTTTTCTGATAATATAAAAACAATACGCAATTACTCTAGAAAGTGTTTAAAATGTAGAAAAGATAATCCCAGCACTCGGGAGACTGAGGCAGGAGGATTGTTGTGAGTTCAAGACCAGCCTGAGCTACAAAGTGAGCTTAAGGCCAGCCTGAACTGCATAATGAGACCCTGTCTCAAAAAGATAGATAATAAATAAATAAATAAATATAAAATGTAGAAAAGTAGGGCCAGCCAAATAGCTCAGAAGACTAAAGCACTTGCAAGCAGCCACAGGGGTTGGGGGTTCAATCCCCAGGCCTGTCATGCCGGCCTTGCCCCGGAGCACTTTGAGATGGCAATTGAGACTGGGCATGGTGGTGCATGCCTGTAATCCCAGCTCTTGGGTGGCTGTAAACAGACAGATCACTACAAGTCTGATCTAGTAGTATGATCATAAACATTTTGTAGACCTAAAATACAAAAAAAAAAAACCCACAATTTTAAAAAATAAGATATAGAAAATTAAAACAAGAAATACTCATAATTTTGTCATCACTAAAATGTTCAATGTTCTGCTTTTAACTTTTCTCATATATAATATTGTAATAAGTGTATTTCTTGTATTATTTTATCAAGATATTAGTATTATACTGAGCGTGGAAAGGCAAGCTTGCAATACTAGCAGTGCAGGAGGCTGATACAGGTAGCTTACAAGTTTGAGCCTAGCCTGGGTAACTTGGTGACTTAGTAAACTAAAAAAAAGAATGCTGTCAATTCCCAGTATTGAAAAAAAAAAAAAAGAGTAGTAGTAATAATAATGAACATTTATTAAGGGTTTACTATGAACCAGGCATTGTACCTGTTACAGTTTAGATCTTAAATACCCCCCAAGTCTTATGTGTTCAGAAGTGGGGCTTTTGCAAAACAATTGAATCCCAAGTGTGCTACCCTCATTAACCCACTGAAAATTCAGACCTGAATGTGCTGGTCGGAACCAGCCACTATGGCCCAACCCAGAAGGGGTGTGCTTATTCCAATCTGTCCTTCCTCCTCTCTCTGCTTCCTGCCGTTATGGGGTTCCACGCCCCTTGGCCTTGGAGCCAGCCACCAATGGACTGCGTCCTCTGAAAACCGTGAGTCAAAACAGCCTCTCCTTTTAGTTGCTAGTGTCAGGAATTTTGTTCCGCTGATGGAAAGCGGATTAATATAGGACTCAACACTTTAAGCGTATTATTTCACTCAGTCTTCCCAGAACTCTGTGAAATAAAAACTGTATCCCACTTCACAGTAAGGGAAATGAGGTTTAGAACAGGCACGTAACACGTGAAGAGCTATGGAATTTATTAATGGCTAACAAAGCAATAAATTAAAAATATTTTGCAAACTTTTTAAACACCAGATGTGGTACACTTTCCACCTCTACTGCCTTCTATAAAATCTGAGCTGTTACACTGACTGCTCTAGAAAGGACCATGAAAGGGATTTTTTTTGTTTCTATCAATGACAGGACCATTGCTGCGGGGTAAATGGTCCGTCTGACTGGCAGAAATACACATCTGCTTTCCGGGCTAAGAACAACGATGCAGACTACCCCTGGCCTCGGCAGTGCTGTGTTATGAACAACCTCAAAGAACCGCTGAACCTGGAGGCTTGCAAGCTAGGAGTGCCTGGCTATTACCACAATCTGGTGAGTTCTCTGTTTTCAAGACCTGCCAGAGGGCTCTTCTGCACTTTATGAGAAAAATGACAGTCAACTGTAAGTAATGATCTTTCATTAAAGAGTTTGGATCTTTTTTCCTAAATCTTGTGTTAATTTTTTTCTTTCTTGTTATTAAAATGTGAATGCTAAACTATAGCTGATATGGGAAAATTTGCATTCTAATAAGATCAACAGAATGTAATAGAGCAAAGCACAACTCTGTATAAATTAAGACACTTTATATAATGCCTAGAGTTGACATTCTAAAGTATATTTCCATTAAATAAATATTAGGCTTCTCTTTGCAAACTGTAAATTGGGGGTTATAATATTAAAAAAAAAAAAGATGTCTTGATAGTTCCAAAGGAAGGGAAAAAAAATAAGGAAGGGCAACTGCTATGGGTAAAGGTGGCAATTGTATATCCACATTCCTTAGTCAGTGGTAATATGGGATGGTCTTAATAAAATATGAGGTTGGTGTGATGTGACTCAAAGATGGCTTAGGAAGTGTACAAGGTCTGAAGGGGTCTAAGAGTGGGAGGAGATAGAGGCTAGGGACGAGAAGGGCAGGTAAAACTGATTGAGATACAGGACTTACATGCACTAGTTTCCCAAGATGCATGTAATTAGTACACATCACAAACACATGCTAATACAAAAGAAACTTTAAGAAAAATAAAAATAAAAGTATCTCTTCAAATCAAGGACACAAAAATGAAACATGGCCTAAAAAAGTAAATGAGTAAATAAACAACCCTTAAAAGATGGTTTACACAGAGGTGGATTTTGAACAAGTGCTTCCAGGCTGATGACAAAAATGTGACAATAATCATGAAATATTTATTAAGTTCTTACCAAATGCCAAGCACTCCTCCAGGGGCCATCCATACAGTAATGCCTTTTATGCTCAAAAGTTGGCCCCCGTATGATCCTATTTTACAGACGAGGAACTGAGAAAGGAGACAGTGATCAATACATTGTCAAAGGACCTATAACTGGTAAAGTGTGGTCCTGACTGAAGCCCAAGTAGCCTGGCTCTAGAGCAGGCTGCACACCAATAGACACTTGGTAAGAGCTCCCAGGATCCCCGCGAGCTCGCACACACCTGCCGTCGTCCTCAGCTGGCGTCGGACACACGTCCTGCCTGCAGTGACCCCTTGAGGAGGCTCTAGCGCACTACTGATTAATTTGAGTAAGTGACATAAGCTGCACATGTGGAGCTACAGGCGCTGCACTGCAGATGGACTTGCTCTACCTGGCAGGGTCCTAGGTAGGACATACACATTAGTCCAGAAAGGGGCCGGGGAGACGGCTTAGTTGAATAAGTGCTTGCCTGGCAAGCTCAGGGGCCTGAGTTCAATCCCAGGTTCCACAAAAAAAAAAAAAAAAAAAAAAAAAAAAATTCCAGAAAGGGACATGGAATGCAGTGACTGACACTACACTCAGGCCAAATCTCCTTTAGCTCCACAGCACTGTTCTGACATTTTTTTCTTAAATTATGTTTAAGCTGCTATAAAAATAATCGTGTTGCTTCTACTCACACTATGAACTGTAACTGCCACTCCTATGACTCATACACTGTTCTCAATAATTTCAACATCAGAGCTGGGTGTAGGGGCTGGGAAAACAGCTTGGTAGCATAAGCACCTGCCTGGCCAGTGCAAGGCCCCAAGTTCAATCCCCAGTACAGTTGGGGAGGGGGGTGGCACACCTGTAATCCCAGCACTGGAGTGGGGCGGGGGGTGAGACAGGAGAATCTCTACAAGTCCAAGCTGCATAGAGAGACTCTGTACTAAAAAACGAAAATAAATTTTAAGAAAAGAACTGGGTGTGGAAACAAGTTTTATTGAACTGTAATTATGTTATATCTTTTTGGAAGAGACAAAAGGAAGCCTACATACTCATCAACAGATGCATGGATAATGAAGACAAACCTTATTTCTGTCTTGTCATGGATATGTATATATATATATATATATTTATACATACATGTGTGTGTGTGTGTGTGATCATTTCTCAAGATTTTCAGGATAGAAATGATTTGTGAACCGTCATTGTGTTACAGATGATTCTCTGTTGTCATCATTGCATACTATCACATCCCATGTATTATGTAAGTGTTTATTAGATATTTACTTGTGCCAGGCTATTACTCTAGGTTCTGTACACTCAACCATCAACAAGATGAAACCCTGCCCTAGTGGCAGTTGCTAGTGTGGGAGACAGATAATAAATATGTTACCACCACTACACAATGATCCCAGATAGCAATGGATGCCATGAGCAGAAACAAACCAGATTAACGTATGTAGATTATGATAGGGAAAAGGATATTATTACTACAGTTGTCTGGAAAGGCTTCACTGAGATATTTACAGAGTTCTGAAGTGAGGAAACAAGACACAGAAGCTAAGGAGCACAGGTCCAAACAAAGGGAGCAGCGATGGTGAAGGCCCTGGCCTTGCGGGCAGAGGGCACTTTCTTGGCCCTCTGGAGTGGTATCAGAAGAGATGAGTCTGGAGAGACAAGAGTGCAGGAAGGATGGCCAGCAGACAAGGATAGATCCAGAGCGGAGTCAGGCTTCTGGGAAACCAGGAGGCTGCTGCAGTAATTCTGTGGTGAAGGCCTCACTGCAAGGGGGGCCAGGGTGGTACTGCGGAATGACAAGGAGGGTTCGGATTTGGGACACATTTTTTAAATAGTCCAGAAAGGATTTGGTTGTTTGATTCTGGACTTTTAAATAGTCCAGAAAGGTTGGATGTTACAGAAGAAATAAATACTTAAGGATAAGTCTGAGGGTTTTAAATTTGGATATCTAGGTAAATGGAACTGTAGTGAAAAAGGAGAAAAGGGCGAGTGATAAAACAGCAAAACAGAGCATGTACAAAGGACAAGTAGAGCCATCAAGGACAGACTCTCCAACGGCCACCATAGCTGTTGGGCAGAGCTTAAACTTCAAGGTTGCCCTGGGACATTCGCTGGCATTGGCTCACATTTGCTGCAAATCTCCACCATTTGCCTCTGGAGATCATGGTTGGTGGAATTAGGCCTGGATATCACATTTCCAAAACATTCCCCGTGACCCCATGGGCTCAGGGGTGTCACTTGGGTGGCGCTGTAGCCTTGCGCACATCACTGCAGGACTCTGCATAGTGACTGACTTAGAGTGTACTGCCTGTAAATCCTTAGTGGGTTACGGCATATATGAATGAGCAGACAAAATTTAATCACCCTTTTACATACACACCATGGCTTTTCAAGTTCTCACTGTAATCCAATAAGGATATATTAAAACACAATGTGAAACGAGAATTGAAGGGGCGTGGATGGGATGCTGTTAATGATTATCTTTAAATGGCAACGGAAGGCCTCTGGTTTTCATGCACAGAACCATTTTTACTTAGAACAAATTTTAAATACAACTCTGCCTTCAAATCCCCAATAAAACCTTTCAGGAAGGAAAAAAATATATAATTTTTAAAATCTATACTCTCAAAATATTTAATGTGAAAAGTGTTGGGGCCAGGGTTAATTGCTCAGCAGCATAGGCACCTGCCTGCCAAGCACAAGGTTCTGAGTTTGATCCCTGGTTTAAAAAAAAAAAAAAAACAATTGAGTGATAAATACCAAGATAAGCAGGACAGTGCATAATTATTCAACAGCATTATTTATGTTCCCTTAGCAAGACACTCCTAGCAGCTACCTCCCCACAGGGCCATGACAATAGGCTGTTGTAAAACTGGACTCTGGGGGTTACTGATTCCCACAGGAACCTGTTCTCCCACTCATCTCTCGCTTCTCTTTTTCTGGTTCTTCTCCCACCACCATGGATCACCCGTCCTCCAGGGCTGCTATGAACTGATCTCTGGGCCGATGAACCGCCATGCTTGGGGCGTTGCGTGGTTTGGGTTCGCCATTCTCTGCTGGACTGTGAGTAGTGCCCTGCGCACACTGTATTTCTGCTGACTCTAAGATTACCATGGTCGTCACAATCACACTAGGAGATCTAGACACAAAGATCTTGCAGTTGAATGTTAGGAGACTTCTGGCACCTGAACAACAACAGTGGGGTTTTTTGAGGCCTGAGGTAGTTAATTCCCTATCAGGAAAAAGATACTCAGTCCCTGATCTTTATACAGACTCCCTGGGGGGCACACAGCTTTAGGGGGCTGGACAGCCTCCTCCCTCAGCTGGCCTTCTTAGTGATTGCAGCCTAATGCTCCAGATCTCACCAACTCAGGACAGCAGACCTCCAAGACCTCCCTACAGGGCTCCTGGCCAGCAGGAACCTGCATATCTCCTCCAACGAGCTGCTCTGCCAGTTTATTTTTTCCAACTGCCCTCTTTACCTAATGCACAGAAAACAAGACACCAGGGCTGTTCTTCTCAGCCCTGGATGCACATCAAAACCTCAGAGAGGAGCTTTTTTAAAAGCTCTCAGTTGCTGAGATTCTGATCAGCTGAGCTGAGGCAGGTCCTAGGCTTCCTTTTTCTCTCCAGATTATTCCAGTTTGCTGTCAGGACTGAAAGTCCTTGCATGCAGTCAGCACTCTCAAACTCTTAATGTCAGAACCCCTTGACACTCTCAAAATATTAAGGATTCCAAAAAGCTTTTGTCTATATGACCAATATCTATTGATATTTATACTTATTGGAAATTAACGAAGTCACAGGTAAAATATTTATCAATTCATTTTAAAATAATTCTATTATAAATTAACATAAAAGCATATTTTGGTGGGAAAAAGAACAATTTTATAAAACAAAACATGAGGAAACTGGCAGTGTTTCAAATCTCCTCCACTTTGGCTTAGCGGAAGGCAGCTAGATCTCCATACTGACTCCTTCATTCAGTCTGCTGTAATATATAACCAAGTTGGAAGAAATTAGTCCTCCACAAAGATGCATACTTGCAAAAGCAGAAATATTTAATAACCCTATCCAGAGATAATTGTGAATATCCTTCTGATACTACACCAAACTCTACAAGTTTCTTAAAATCAGTTATAAAATGGAATCTGAAAGTATATTAGTGAACTTTTCATACCTTGCTGCATTAAAACACATTATACTGGTTTGTCTTAAACTTTACCTAAATCTTTTATCCATGCATAATTCAGTAATATCATGAATTGGCTATTTGGGAGAATGCTGGCCCACTGTACTGTGCAGGTCTTCTAAATGCTGATAGATTTATTTATACAACACTGAAAGATCATATCCGTTGATATTGAATAGGAAAAAAAATAAAATAAAAAGTTATTGAGTAGGCACTCAATAATTTGTTGAATGAATGAAGGCACTCCAATTCCTCCCTGGTCAAGATAGCATGTCAAATTGTTTTCATATTAAATCTCCACCAACGTAGCTCCACAGGTAACCCCTTCTTATCTTACAAGGAATAGTATTTAAGAAGATGCCCTAGCCTGTCCCATTATCTGCCACTTCCCTGTAGTACCTGATGAAACTCTAAGGCTGACTCCCTGGCCTAGAACCCAGCCCCTGTGTGCTCTGTGACTTGGGTGGGACCCTCCATGCCTTGGGATATCCTGAAGATTTTAGCAGCAACAGTAACCAGGTCCCCAAGTAAGCCTTAGGTCCAGTTATTGTTATTGTTATTGTTTTATTTTATTGTCTCACTTTGCTCATCTATCAGAGGGAGGTCAAGAAGATGTTCTGATTACTTTACAGATGCAGGAATAAGGCTCACAAAAGCTAAATCCCTGAAAGTAGGTGGCAGGTCTGAAATTAAGCCCAGATATCCCAGCTCCTTGCCTGAGTCAGACAGGCTGACTTCCGTGGCACCCTGCAAGGGCAGCTGTTCCAGACCAGCTGTCCCGGAGAGGAGAGGTTCAGTACTAGAAGCCCTACTCTAAATGGTACCTACTAAAAACAGAAGTGTACTAGAGGCTAATTAGACCTGATGGCAAGAGGAAAAAAGTTCTCTAAAGTAAGAATAGGGTATAGTCTCAACCAGAAGTGAGAAATTCCACCTCAAAAATCAGGTAACCTGAGATGGGAGTTGGGGCAGAAAGGTGGGGAACAAGGAAACTGACTCTGAGTAGCAGGTTTTAAGTGATACTTTAGAATAGAAAGACGGTGTCACATCTGGCCATGCGACATTAAAAAATGTAGGGTCACCTAATGAATGAACCTAACCTCACTTTTTTTCAAGTAAAAGATGTTTCTTAAAACATCTATTTTTTGTTCTTTTCCCTTTTATTATTATTCTAGTTTTGGGTTCTTCTGGGTTCCATGTTCTACTGGAGCAGAATTGAATACTAAGTGTGAAGAGGGACCACCATGCCTCCCCCCGCGGCTCACGCTGGATCTGGTGCTGGGACCTGCTTGCTCCTACCACTCCACCTCGTGCCCACAGTAACTGCACATCCTCACATCGCCAAGACAGAGTGCGTGGCGCTGCCTGGGGCTCCCTGCTCCCGCCGTCCTCAGGAGTGCTATTTTTCATCCTAGTGTAATATTCTGTATCATTTTTGTGGACTAAAAGATGGAGAGAATTTGGAAAGTAGTGACTACTCTCATCCCTGTTCATTTTTTTATTGGTAGGCACAGACATTCAAAAGAAGCTGTATTGTCACAGTAAGCTAGGTCTGCACTGTATTTCAAAAGCAAATCTGCCCATATTTCTCACTGATTTCTAAAAGAAAAAAAACTTGCAAGGCTTCCAGTAATCAAGTATTTTCCAGACAAGGGAAAGGAGAGAATGTAGAAATATACCTTTGGCCTTTGATTCTATTGCTTCTGTCTAGTGAGAGTCCAGCAGTTCTCTTGATGCCGCCTTCATCTGCTTTTATTCTCCAGAGCAATTCCTGATCTTTAATTAACAATAGTTTGAATCTCCTCTCATGCCTTGCAGAGTGCTTTGTGTTTAAGTCTCAATTCACCATTAAGTAGAAGTGTACGGATTGGGGTTTGGTGGCCCACACATGTAATCTCAGCACTCTGGGAGACTGAAGTAGAAAGATCATAAGCCCAGCCTGTGCAAGTTAGAAATTAAGGAGACCCTAGGGCCAGCCAGATACCTTAGCAGATTAAAGCACCTACTTAGGGAGGTACAGGGACCAGGGCTTGATCCCTGGCATGCTATGCTGGCCCCGCCCCCGGGGCACACTGAGACTGGGCATGGTGGCCTCTGCCTGTAATCCCAGAGCTCAGGCGGCTAAAAACAGGAGGATCACTGAGTCTGATCTGTATAGTAAGACTCTGTAGACCCTGTACTAAATACATTTTTAAAAAAGAAAAGAAAAAAAATTAAGGAGACCATTTCTCAAAATAAAATAAAAAGATCAGGGGATATAGCTTTATGCAAAGGGCCTTGGTTCAATCTCTAGTACTGCAGAAAAAGAAAAAGGGATGTGTACTTGGGGACACAAAAGGAACCTATTATATATTTATTCAGTCTTTGTCCTGAGTTGTCTTGACGTGAAAAATCTTTCAAATAACCAATGTGTATTTCAAAAGCAAATCTGCCCATATTTTTCACCCTCTTAAAATGGGTGGGGGCCGTGGAGATGGCTCAGTGGAATAAGCGCTTCCCTGGCAAGCACAAGGGCCTGAGGTCAATCCCGGGTTCTGGGAAAAAAAAAAAAAAGATAAATATAAATAAAATAATTACTTTATAGGGATTTTTGTTTGCTTCAAAATATTTCTCTTCTGAACTGTTTCTTCTCCTGATCCCAAAATAAGTTCTAACTCAACATTTGCTTGCTTACTCTTATAAATAAAGAGGGTTTTAAAATACGTTCACACGCTTGTCTTTACTGCGCCTGCATGAGTCTAACAGCATGAATTTTCCAACAGGAGAACCCAGTTTGTGGGACTGAAACTGAAGAAGATAAAAACTGCGGGCACTGGGTGTGGTTTCCTGTAGGGTGCTGCCTCACCCTGCTGCCCAGGACAACAATGGGAATCTTGTTTGCTTCTCACCTTCCACTCCTGCTGCACTTACCCTGGAATAATGCTTTTCCTCCTGCTCTCAGAGGCACTGCAAACACCTCTGCCATCAATGTCCCAATGAAGAAAATGTGCTTGATTTGGAGGTCAGTCAGTAAAGACACAGCACCCCAGCCGTGCCCCACCAGCTTCTGTATACAAGAGGCACTGGTGGCCCAGCGGGGGCAGGAGCATGATCCCCAGTCCTCAGGGTAGGTGGCCAGAGCAGCTGCCCGGCCTCACCTGTCTCTCCAGGACCCAGGTGCCTTGGCCTGAAGGGACATGGCCCCAGCACCTGGTTGAGAAGGCTGTCTGCTGTGGTCCTTCTGGAGAGGGCAGGAGCTCAGTCCTTTCACACTCCTGCACACACCTGGTGCCTTTTGCTTCCACACTAGCCAGGTTTCCCAGTGCCCGCATGCTCTTCACTGATTCCTGCCCCAGTCCCACGGCCGCCCTCTCTCCCAGAGCTTCATGCTCCATAATGCTGTCTGCTTACAAAATTCCCTTCCTTCCCCCTGTGACTAGATCTCAGTAAAGCCAGGGAAAAGCCTCTGAAAACAAATTCATACTAAGTGACAACCCGCCTCTACCCTCTCAACCTCTGCTGGGTTTTCCTTGATAGTAGCAGGCAAGAGGTGTTGTGAGGCCAGATGGCCCAGCGGCTGCTCAAGTCGTATAATGTAATTTCCTACAGACAAAGGGCTTTTCTATCCCCAGTTACCTCTCTACCTAGAGCCTTGGGATTATCCTTCACAGATACAAATTCTGCTCCAGATGGGCACGAGTTTACTAAGATCCCCAGTCACAGCCTTGCCCTGGCTTCTGCAGCATCTAGTACCGAACAGACACTATTTCCTTGGATGGCTCCACATAACCTTGAAAAGCTGCCTACTTTCTTGGAGCTTCTGAAAAAATGGATCTATTCCCACACAGGACTGAGAGGATCAGTAAGCCATATATGATGTGAATCAGCATGGCTAACAATCTTTAAGGTACCTGACAGATAGATGCACCATAAATCCATTGGTCCCAATCCATGGATTTATACCAACTCATGCTGTCTTGCTTTGGTTTATTGTAATAACCTTAATGACCAATTATATGGGTTCAAATTTACTGGGCATCAAACAATAAATAATTACTTTCCAGGAAAGCTTATGACAGCAGAATTAGAGTCATCAAGTTAAAGCATCTTAATGAATAGCTATCAAGTTCTCTATATGGGTGGGTTCTAAAATCCCAGCAAAAAAATGTGATTCTGCTCTTGCTGCCTTCACACTGAAATCCATTTCCCTTCAACTATGATATCTGAGGGGGTTGGCACAATATTCATGCCAAGAGAGATCAGATGGAAACCTCACTTCCTCCTAAATCCAACTTTAAGTTAATGTGAATCTATTTTCTTTTCGCAGCACGCATGTGCACGCACACACACACACACACCTATTAGGAAGTTAAAGTTAGAAAATTTCAAAACAGGAAAAATGATACACAGCAAGGACTCAATTTTTTTAAATTCATATATTTGGTACAGGGTCTCACTATAAAGCTCAGATTCATAGTGGTCCTCCTGTCTCAGCCTCCCCAGTGCTGGGATTACAGGCATGTGCCACCACACCCAGTTTCAGAAGCCAGCTCAGTGCGGGCCAGCACAGCATGCAGTACCAGGAATCAAACCCAAGTCCTTGCACATGCCAGGCAGGCACTGAGACTGCTGAGCTATCTCCCAGGCCCAGATTCAGTTATTTTATGCCATACTCATCACCAACCTGTCTTCTAAGTGACAAACACATACACACTCACACACACACACACACACACACATTCTCATTCACTATTTTCCTTCCCATATGGACCCTCAAAGATTGTTAAAAAAAAAAAAAAAAAAGAGAGAGAAGATTGTTGAATTCTCAACTGCCAGCAGAACAATGGAGCATTTACCTACACAGGTGTGCTTTCTGGGGGTAGCGCCTACAAGACACTCCCATGTGTATACTTTGGATCCTCTCACACCCTCTCAGCAGGTGTAAGATAGCTACACACACACACACACACACACACAGTGGCAACACTTTAAAACATCTGAGTGAAAAACTTACACATGAAGTATAAATATGAGCTAAATATGTTCCATCGTGTAGGACAAGTTAATGGTTCTTGACAGGGAGTTAGATGCAGTGAGAAGCTTCACGGATGGCAGAAAAGTCATCCATACCCCTAAGAGTCCATCCACTCTTGCGTGGGGCTCCCAAGGAAATTATTGACCTAGGACTTACATGAAAGCAAAGGGACTACAGAGAGATTAAGTAGGAAGGGAGTCTGGAAACAAGTTGAAAGAGACCAGATGAGGATCAGAGTGTTCTCAGGGTCCTAGCTTCTGCAGAAGCTAGGGCAGGGGTGTAAGCCCAAGAAAATCACCTCAGACAGGAAGTAGCTCATGGAGACACTGTGGTAGAACGGGCTGGACATCAAAAGACCGGAGTTTGGCCGTGGCCCTCCATTCACCAGCTGTGGGATTTCTGGCCGTGACCACCTGTCCTGACCCTCCACTTCCTGGTCTGCGCCTCTTATCTCAAGAGTCTTCAGTGTTCACAGAGTGTGTATAGAAACATTACAATCCATAAAGTACCGTAAAAATGAGTGCTAGCACAAGTGAGGGAAAAAGCAATAAAAACTAGCAGTTTTGGGATGGGTGGTTGTGATGCCCAAATTGTCTCCACCTGTGTATAATCATAGCCCACAAAAGCACCTTTACAATATGGAAACCACTTCTTTGTGCAATTAACTATGAAAAAAACCACAAAAGGTAGGAAGGAGGGTCAGCAGGTCCTTTGAAGCAAAACTCCACAGCCCAGCTGTGAGGTGAGAACAAGGAGGGTGGAGACAGCTACTACGCAGGTGCCACAGGCACCAGCCAGCCAGCCACGAAGTGGGAACACCCACCACCACCACCCCCAGTGAAGTGGCACAGGTGGCATAAAAATCTTAAGAAATTATCTCCCACCTGAAGAAGCTTCATAAGTCATTCTCTTGGTTGATATCATTAAGTGGTTTCCAACATTTTTTAAATGCACAATTTATTAATAACCAAGAAGCAAAATCATGGATTTTTCTATATTCTTCTTCCACTGAGAAACCAGGTTCCTCAAATTCTCTGCACACTTCACTCCATTCCATTGTTCTCCCCAGCCAGACTGGAACCGACTGCCTCTGTGTTGCAGACTCTTAACACCTTAAAAATTAAGGGAGTGGGGCACAATAGTGCCAGAGAAAAGTTTTGCAGAAAAGAGGGGGAGGGCCAGGGAGATAGCTCAGTGGAATAAGTGCTTCCCTGGCAAGCGCAAGGGCCTAAGTTCAAACCCTGGTTCCTCTCAAAAAAAAAAAAAAAAAAAAAAAACAGGAAGGAAAGAGGAAGGCTCCTTTACTGTACCTTATTCACAAGTCTGCCAAGAATGGCCCTCCTGTAGAGGTTGGTGGTGGGGAGGGAACAATTAGTGGTTTAGTTCAATATTGGAGATTTTTATTATTTACTCCCTGGCCTGAAAAGAAATGTAAACCAAGCTAGCCCTTAGATAAAACCATTGTACCTATAAAATATATTATCCTTTCAAATTCTCCTTCACTTGAGTAGTGACTCTTACCTGTTTTTCTTGGGTGCTTCTAATCTGTCCCTTCCCTCTTTGGGAGTAGATACTCTTTAACCTGGCACCATTCATATTAAGGTTTCACGGGGGGGCACCACGTGATGACATCGGCTTGAGGGCTCCTGGGATGCAGGTCCCTTATAATACTCACTTAAGAACATCCATTCCTGCCTCACTGATGTGTCCATTCATTCTCCCAAGCAAACCGAGCATGTGCACTGCTGCTCCAACCAGGTAATAGAATGGCTCCAATGACCTTCCTTTGATTCTCCCCCAGATGCCCCTACACTTCCCCAAGAAGCTCAAAGGACTGGTGGCTTCTCCCCAAAACACTACCACTGCCCAAGTCAGTGCCACAGCCCCACCACCATCCCAAACCAAAAGGTTTCCAAACCCAGGTTCCTCCACAGCCGGCCCCACTCCTGTCTGTCCCATGTCCAAACTAGGTGCATCCCTGAGGTCACCCTGCTGTTCCTACTGTTGATCATGGGAAGGGAGGTGGCACAAAAGGATGGAGGGAACAACAAGCCGGAGAGATCCCAGGAACAAGAGGCAGAGGCACCTCCTGGGGCTGATGGCGCAGGAGGTCGTGGAGAAGCAAAGGGAGGGGAACAGAGGGACAAAAGGAGGGTTTGAATTTATGTTCTATTTTTAAGCTGTTTGAAATAATGGGTCTTGAAATGAATACACCTGTTGCCTCCAATAACAGCAAAAAAACAAGACTGAGCACCTGAAGCTTTTCAATATTTTACTCCATGTATTATTAGTTATTATGTAATCTGTAAACTGCTACATCATATCCTACATGTATAAAATCATGGTACAAAATGCTTTAAAAACTAGTAGCCAATGTGCTGTTGGCTGGGTGATCCCTGGAAAGTGCATCTGGGCAGGCAGAGGCCTGTTCATCTGCCTCCTGTCTCCCTCCCCCTCTTCGTTCCTAATTCACAGCACCTTCTGCGGCTTTCTCTTCCTTCTCACCCAGGATCAACAACTCATCGATTCCCATGTGGGATAAATGACTAACGGAAACACATCTTCGTACCTTCCTTGCTCGGAGAACAATTCCCGTTCTCCAAGACATTCAGCAATCTGGTTTTCTATGAGTTTTTATGTCATAATGCATCACTTCAAACTTAAAAAACTCTCTTTCAACCAGAGTTTTCAGGTAGCCACCATGATATCTTCCGAGTCTCTTTATACTGTCCTTCAAGTATCTATTACAATATTTAACCCTAAATGATCAAAACAACTAAGAAACCTGTATTGTTCAATGGTTTTACATTCCATATCACAAGGAGCTCTGCTAAGAAAATATAAAAAGGAAACATTCAGCTCAGTAATTGGCGTACCAAGTTCTTAATGTGTGTTACTAGGAAACATCTCTAAGCCAAAATTATTGCAATCAGCTCCTCAAAGGCCAAAAGATGCAGGGTCATGCACCAACCCAGAAATCCACTGTGATGTTGA